>JAUZSU010196099.1:0-11852 GCA_034780255.1 Parotocinclus maculicauda | reverse complement strand
CGTGGCTCTTGATACATCACAAACCTCCCACACTAAAATGACAGGTGTTTCAGTTTTATTGTCTAACCCCTGTACATTCTTGTATTGCAGGCCTGCAACACATTTCAAAAGTAGTTAGGATGTTAAAACATTAATCACTTCTCACAATGGTTAAAAGATGTTTTGGCCCAGATTATAATAGTGATGTGTTTCCGGTGTTATTTTGTCCCACTCTTCCTACAAACATGTCTTAAGGTGTGTAAAACATACAGGGTCATCATTGTTGCATTTTTTAGTTTCAACATTCTCACACACGGGATAGGTCAGGACTGCAAGCAAGCCTGTCCTGCACCCGTAATCTCTTCTTTCATAGCCATGCATTTGTAATGTGTGCAGGACCTCAATGCATTTCTGATATCCAAGCAACTTTGTGTTTGTCTTTCATGTGACAGTGCAACACATTCACTGTTGTTCATATTTATGACATGAGCAGGTATTTCATAACAGAGCAGAAAACTGAGAAGCATTCAGAAACTGTAAAACGTGAATGAGGCTCTTTTTTTCTCCACATGTTTGCTGTATGTGTCTCATAACTTTAGTACAACTGTGTACTACAACATGAAATGTATTTGGCAAGGTGACATACGGGTTAAGTAGATGTGGTGCATGGACTTCTCAACATTAACATCAAGTAGTGGATGATTAGAAGTTCCTGTAAGTTTCTTTGTGATGTTGTGGACAAGTTTAAAGTTGGAATGTAGTATAAGTTGGAACAGAAGGTAAAATGCAAATAAAAAACACACATTTACTTTGACTTTTCTTCATTGCAGACAGTACGAATCTGAGACCTATACCACATTCCAAAAAAAGTTTGGACAGGGCAATTTAGGGATAGTGATTTTAAAAAAAAATTTGTGTCATTTCAAACACGTGTCGACAGTCAATTGTAATAATGATTTGATACAAAGGCATGAAAGACTTTTGTTAAAGGAGTCTCTGAAGAGCAAAAATAGGCAGAGGATCTCTTGTCAACAAACGTGAGAGAAAATGATTTACATTTTAAAAACAATGTTCCATAAAGAACGTTTTGGGTTGCCATCATTCAGGATTTTTTCCAGAAACTGATATCCAGCATGCAGAGGCAAATTGCAAAAGTCCTAAAGAAGAACAGTCAACACTGTAAATATTAAGTTATTGCTTCAGCTGGATGTATTCATCGATAAAATGTGAAATAAAAATGTGGAGAATGCTTATAATTGTTCATCATACTATATAACCATCTCACAAAAGATTCTAAAAAACTGAGGCAGTTTTTGAAAACAACTTTGTGAAAACATAAATTCGTGCTATTCTCAAAACTTTTGGCCACAAAATGACCTAAATGAGAAAACTTTTCTGTCAATACACATATAGTCAATAAATAAAATCACGCACATATGAATGAACTGCTTATGCTAGTCGTCCCATCAGAAATCAGAATTGGGAATTGTGATATTTTGACCATAGCCAGATGGCTGCTCTCTTGGAATTTTTACACAACAGTCATATGTTATAACGTATAGTAAAGTAAAAAAAAACTGTGTGCAACAGTTCTGTGGAATGAAACACCTGGTAAAGGTACAGAGGTCTCCAAGTGGTCTCATGAAAGTTATTTAAAGGTTCTGCAATGGCCCATGTATATGGTAGAATTGGATATTTGCAACAGAATAATCTGCAGAAATTACATTGTGCAATCAGTAAACATTAAGCAGAAAGAAATGAGGAAGGAAGAAGGAATGTTTCCAACATCTTCTGCAATGCCTGCACAAAGAATTGAAGATGTTTTAAGAGCAAATGTACCCACTATTAGTTTAGTCATTCAATCATTTTTCAATTCATGGTCAGGTGAGTTGGACTGAACTTATAAATGAATTTGTGAATTTGATCTGTCAAAGTATCAATCCTACTTACTGTTATATATCTTTATGTGTTTAAATAATAACAAATGTGCATCTACATGTAACCGAACTTCACATGGGTTCGATAAGTAAACTTAGTATTTAGAGAAATAACAAACCTTGCATGGACATAGTGGTGCAGGGTGAACAAAAACATGAGCATATCCTAGATGCTCAAATAATCCAAGTCCGAAAATCCCAAAAGATTAATCAATTCATTGGACATAAGGTTTTGAGGGAGAAACACATAATCTTATGTCGAGGTAAAACACCCAGATTGAATGACTCTGGGAACATATCCTTTACTTGCTTTCTTTACATATTGGGAACACTTTTAACATTTATTATCATAATATGCATAAAAGTCTATTACATACATATAAAGATTATTCTTCTTGGTAAATAATTTATAGTTCTATTTCCATCAGCAGCAATTTAGTGTCTCTTAATCGTTTATGCCTATAGGTCAGCTAAGCTTCAGTAAGCAGTTGCTTTAGTGATTGAGGTGCACATAAAAAGTGTATTAAACATGTTATACTTATACTAATTCAGTTTCCCGCTTAACTCGCATGTTATTCCTGCAAGTAATCTTGCTGCAGTTCAACCTCTGGCCAGCGGAGGCACAACTTGTGTTAAACCTGCACTACCGCTTCTGACCATTAGAGGGTTAGTTTCAGACAATGCTCCAGTATCTACATCTGACCAGCAGAGGTAGGCTAGAATACACAGTTCTAATTGCACTATCGTGTCTGACCAGTGGGGGCAGAAGAAGGGTGTGGTGTAAGGTGGCTCAGAGCTTGATATGAGTTAGAAATAACATTTCCTAATATTACCTTTGGCTAATCAGCACCCAGTTTTAACAACTGCCTATGAAATCATATAAAGCTGATCAATGCCTTTATGACTATAAGGTGATAAATGATTTAATTAATATCTTCTCGCTTTCAAAAACAACAGGCTAAAGCTTTTATGTATTGGATATTATAGTGTAACAGATACACTTTAAATGATCATACTCCATCATTTCAGTGTGCAGTCAAAGCAAAAGAGGTAGGAATGAGTTTGACTTGGAAGTAGGCCACCTCAGCGCCAAAATATTCAATTTGTGGAATTACAAATAAATTAACAAAATCCAGCAATTAAATAAACAAAATGTATTAATATTTGTACTTGTATGTACAATGTGTATCCATGTAAATGTCCATTTTCAAACTAAACAAAGTACTGACATCAGGCCCTACCTTCCTCTTCTTTCATATATATAATATGACTGCAGTGATACAAGCTTAGGTAAAGCAATGAAAATATCCACGTATTCATCACCAAGGAGAGGCATTTCAGCATTATATGCCTCCTGTCTCTTTTAGTTTTGCACCAAGGTAATGCTGATAAAATATATGTATTTCAAACAAAGTAATAAGTTTTTGAGCACTTAGGTGTGTATGGTAGTGGTTAGTCTAACCAGTGTGTGTGTGTGTGTGTGTGTGTGTGTGCGCGCGCGTGCGTGGGTGGGTGGGTGCGTGGGTGTAATAAAAAGTAGCATAAGTGTCACTAGGCCTGTTGTAGGACACAGAAGGGTAGATCATGGGCTACACCTTAAAATACAGTACATATTTTCTGTTTTTTAATTTCCATACCACAAAAACCTTTTATATTGATTTGCAAGTCTTTGGAACGCATAATTAAAATACAAAATAATAATCCTTGCTTTGTTTCCTACTTATAATTAATTAACACTACAAGACTTCACAATAAAATTATTATTTTTTCAATAAACCGACATTACATGCAACACGTGTTTTGTCTCTTGTGCGTGTGAATCGATTCATAAGAGTCATTTAGAAAGAACCGATTCGCTTGAGAATCGTTCTTCAGTGATATGATGTCTATACTTAGCCGTTTGGCCAATTTACTTGTCTGAGCTGGTAAAGCGCGGATTCTTTTACCAAACGCAGGTGTATATTAATTATCTGTGTTTCTAATACTTCGGTTTATGTCCAATTCATATATTTCAAACACTGTGTTTGAGACAAGTTATGAAATAGGCGGACAGTCACACCCTGAGTAATTTGGCGTTTAATTCACATTTTTTTAATTAGCGTGACTTTGCCGCCTCATTTAAGTCCGAAAGGAAAATTTCATCTGACCTTGTCAGCAAGAATTTAGAAAGGTAAGCATGTATTAGGATTTAAAAGGCAATATTGAAGGTCGGTATCGGTAATTATAAGTATAATACAATTAATATCGCTTTTAAATTATTAGTAATGAATACAAACATGACTAACGGTAAGTTTCTAGCAAACATAGTGTTTACAATTAGTTGTCTTAATTAAAGTATGGAAATCTAATTCAATCAATATTGATAACATTTTAATTAATATTGTTTACATTTTGTTTGATTAATTTATGGTCTGTTTTAACGCAGTTTTAGAGTTTCACGGCGATCATTGTGCCAGTGTGTTATGCTAAGCTAGTAAAATAATAACGTTTTGTGTTTGTGGCATGGTACTTTTTGATGCAAATGTATCTCTGGCTAACCAGGCTAAAATAGGATTGTCGATTGGAATACAGCTTGGAATTGTATTCGGTTTAATTCAGCTCCCCGTGCATTTGTATTGTAACTCCATTTGTTGTATTAGGCAAAACGTGTTGTTACTCTATTTAGATTTAGACTATGATTTAGTTGCTAACACCAGAATGCTCCACATGCACTTGGTTGTACAGGTATGCGTCGCTTAACGTCCATGATACGTAATTGCATGTAGTGAGATCTGGACTTTGTGCACTTCTATTACTTAACATGCTTACTTAGTATTGACTAAATAGCCAAGGTACTGAAGTGTTTTCCATGCATTAATTTTAAATTGATTATACTTGTTTTTTTCTGTTACTATTTAAATAATTTCACTGTAACTCAAGCAGAACATTGCTGTAGTTAAACTCTGCCTTACCTCTCACATTGGGCCTAGATTTATTTAAAGATTTGAAAGCTTTGAAACAGTGATCTTTTGCAATAAGTGTTATAGAAATTTGGAAGTTGACACAATATGGAACATGCATATTAACACATGGTTTCTTACATTTACTTTGACTTTTATTTCATTGCAGAGAATATGAACCTGAAAGATGTTGTGTTTTGTCTGGATGCATTTTTTAAAATTAAAAATCAATTCTTGCATTTCAGGCCTGCAGCACATTCCACAAAAAAAATTATTTGGGGCAGGGCCAATTTGGAGATAATAGTACATAACTTAATATGTTTAAAAGTGATTGTAATCATGATTTGGTACAAAAGCAGCATCCAGGAATCTTTGATAAGCAATGATGGCCAGAAGATCTCAGTTTGTTAATAAATGCTTAAGGAAATGTTTAAAAAAATATGTAAATCAAATAAAGTCTGTAAGGGCATATTTCTCTCTCTACAGTCCATCATATCATTAAACAATTCAAGTAATTGTAAGGAATTCTAGTGCGTTCAGACCAAGGGTGCATGCGTCCATGATCTTTGATCTCCCGGCACTGCATTAAAAATCATAATTCCTTCAAAAGCTGATAGTGACCCTGTTAGAGCACTACAGTACAGAGTAACATTAGGAAAAAAGAATCCTCATGTTAATCATGTCCAGAAGCAGTATCAACTTATTTTGGCTCAGTCGCATCTATACTGCTCACAAAAATTTTTGTGAGCAGTGTAATATAGACTATCACACAGTGGAAAGGTTTATTATGGTCATACGGACCAGTAATCTTTTTTTGTTTGTTTGTTTTTTTGGAAGAAAAAAATGGGTATTGTGTGCTTTGGACCAAGGATGAACAGGACCATCCAGACTGTTATCAGCAACAAATCCAAAAGCCAGGGTCTGTTGTGGTATGGGGCTGTTTCAGTGCCCTTGGTTCCAGTACCTAGGTCATTTACATTACTGTGATTGTAGCATTGAAGCAGAAAAGTACAGAGATTTTAGAGCAACATATGCTTCCTTCAAGACGTCATCATTTTTAAACAGCCTTGCATTTTTCAACCCCAATTCCAATGAAGTTGGGACATTGTGTAAAACATAAATAAAACAAAATGTTTTGCTAATCCTTTTTGACTCATAATCAATTGAATACACTACAAAAACAAGATATTTAATGTTTAAACACATAAACTTTATTGTATTTTGCAAATAATCACACATTTGGAATGGGATGCCTGCGGCACATTCCAAAAGAGTTGAAACGGGGCAACATAAGACTGGGAAATGAGGAGTAAACTGACTGAGGAATGCTCATAAAACACCTGTTTACCACATGGATTCAGAAATACTTCAGAAAATCATTGTCAGTGAACATTGGTCATCGCTCCATCTAAAAGTGCAAGTTAAAACTCTTCCATGCAAAGCAAAAGCCATATATCAACAACACCTAGAAACACCGCCGGCTTCTCTGGGCCCAAGCTCAGCTGAGATGGACTAACGCAACGTGGAAAAGTGTCCTGTGGTCTGATGAGTTCACATTTGGAAATCATGGACATTGTGTCCTCTGGGATAAAGAGGAAAAGGACTGTCCAGATTGTTGTCAGGGCTCAAAAGTCAGCATCTCTGATGGTATGGGGGTGTGTTAGTGCCCATGGCATGGGTAAGTTGCACATCTGTGAAGGCACCATTAATACTGAAAGGTACATGTTTTGGAGCAACATGTATTGCCATCCAAGCACCGTCATTTTTCAGGGACGTCTCAATAAATATCTTTACATTTACATTTCCAGCATTTAACAGACGCCCTTATCCAGAGCGACTTACAACTGATACAATCTTACAATCCAAGCAATTGTGGGTTGAGGGCCTTGCTTAAGGACCCAAATGTGGCAGCTTGGCAGAGGCGGGATTTGAACCCTGGACTTTCTGGCTTAACCGCTAGGCTACCACAGTCCCATATCTTGTCTTTGTAGTGTGTTCAATTGAATGTAGATTGAAAAGGATTTCCCAATCATCTGTTTTTATTTATGTTTTACACTGGACATATTACCCAGGTATGGCTGTGGAAAAAGAGGGTATAAATATTGGACTGACTGATTGATACTCCAATAGAGAATGTTTGGACTAGTTCAAAACAGTGACCCCCTGCTGTTGCAGATCTTAAGACGTGCTTGCAGGAAAAATGGGACAAAATTATACCTGAAACACTAAATCAAGTGCCAAACCGTCTTAAATTTGGCGAAAAGAAATGAAAAGATTACAAAGTGGTAAATGCTTTTCCTTTCCAACTTTTTTTGGAACGTGTTGCAGGCCTGACGTGCAGAAATTGATTTTTATTAACAAATGAAATAAAGTCAACCAGACAAAATATAAAATATCTCAAGATCTTAATTAAATAAATAACAATTAAATAAAAGTCAAAGTTACTATACATTTTCTGTACTGTGCCAACATTTTCTGATTTGGGGTAAATTTTACTTGGCATGTCCTGTTGTATTTAAGACACAATTAGATATGTCAGAAGAGAGCAGAGAGAAGCTATAAGAAACTGCAAAACATGCACAAAGTTGTGAGATTAAGTTGGTTGCTTGTGAACTCAACAAAGCTTTCTGCAACAGATAGACCCTGTCCAACAGCCCACGCACGGTTCTCATTCCAGAGCATGTAATTTACCTGTGTGGTAGCGCCTGCATCTGATTATGTCCATGCATTAGTCTGCTCATGCTTATGCCACAAGTGTAATAAAACTTTCTGCGCCAGAGGCTGTGAACTTACGTGTGTCAATTATAAACAGATGCCAAATTAGTCATACTTCCCTCACCCACCGACACCTCCTGGCTGGTTAACAGTCCCCAAAATGGTTTCAGTGATCAGAAATGCTTTTTATAGAGTAGAGAACATGAAGGAGTTGTTTGAAAAGATTCCACCAGTTAAAATTATAAACTTTTTAGATGATCTTGTTCTAAAAATGATCTTAACAAATAATTATATACAATTGTTTTGTATCTGTGGATGCCATAAAATGTCAAGATGTTGCTGATCTGGCAATAATCCCAAACAAACTAATCATGTCGTTACAACTGCTCTACCGCACCAGCTAATGTATAAGGTAAAATATGGGTAATGTGGGTTCAACTTAATCTAAAGGTTAATGACCAGAGACCTATATGTGACTGGAGGTTTTATGGCTCATCATAGTAATGGGTTGGAATGGGTTTTGGACATTTGAATGCATTTCTTTAAACTGCTTAATGCATCTAAAATGTACTTTATTATAATTATAATGATACCTTTTAAAAAGATTAGTGCCCATAAGAATCTAAATATTAGCTTACATGTTGTGAATCGAAGTTTTTTTTTATATATACATGTATATAAGTGAAAAGACATAGCTGAAATGTCAATTAAGCTAACTTTTTGTTTAGAGTTCTTTTTAAATTTTATTTCGGAGTTTGTGCCGGTCCTACATTTAAACAAAAAAAAGCGCTTAATTAAATTATCTAACTTTTTAGATTTGCCAGAGGTGTTTGTTTAATGCCTTTGGTAGTATTGTTGCACTTGGTCATTTAGTTTAATGTACAGGTGTAGGCGAGTACTACAAACTAAAATCGGGAAAATTTGGGACAGTATGGAATATGACAAAAGTTGGACTTTTACTTAATGAATATTTCATGTTTTGTTTGGTCAACTTTTTGTTTCTATCTGTATCTGCATTTCCAGCCTGCTGCATGTTTCTGGAAGTTATGACGTTATCTAATAAAACGTGCTTAGAGATAATTATAAAATAAACGAGAAACTAGGTAATGGTGTGTTTTCAAACAGAAAGCTGTGTCCACAAAAGTTTTTCTGGGAGCAGAAGACGGGCAGAGCATCACTAGTTTGTCAACAAATGCTTGAGAAAATTATTTGTTTAAAAACAATCTTCTCCATAGAAAGATTGGAAAGGTTTTGCACAGTTCCCCTTCTGCTGTGCTTAATGTCATTAAATGCTTCAAGGAATCTGGAGGAATTTCAGTATGGAAAGGCCAAGGATGCATGCTTCAACTAAACACCCCTTGATGTCTGATCTCTCGACCGGCACTGAAAAGAACCGTCATTCAACAATAGCTGATAGAACCACATGGGCAAGGGATTAAGGGAGTTACATTCACAAATTCCAGTTAAGGTCTTTCCAAAAAAGAATCCTTGTTTGTACTATGTTCAGAGCTGGTGTTGACTCCTCTGGGCTCAAATTCAACATGTTTTCACTTCCACAATGTCAGCATTAATGCATGTAAGTGCATTGAGGTTTTAAAGCAACACATGCTGCCCTTAATATCATCTTTTCAGGACATCCATGCAATTTTCAGCATGACAAAGCAAAACTGCTTGCTGTGCACACATCTGTCTCTATTAGAGTTTGTTTTAAAATGCACATGACCCTGTGTATTGTTGCACATCTTAAGATGTGTTTGCAGGAAGAATGGGACGAAATAACACCCAAAACACTAAACTGTTTGGCATCCTTGGTGCCAAAATGTCTTAACTATCATGAGGGGCATTATAAGGGAAGTCCTACGTGTTGTGGTGTTTTACTATACTGTTATTTTTGAAATTATGTTGCAAGCCTGATATGCAGGAATAGATGTATATAAACAAATTGACGTTGACCAGACAAATCATGAGATATCGCAGGTTCATACTATCAGCAATTAAATAAATGTTAAAGTAAGTGTAAGATGTTTGGAAAATTAGCATTTTCATAGTGTCGGAACTTTTTTGATTTGAACTTGAAGGTTTGTGTTTTGAAAGTTGGTAATTCAAGCAGCTGCTCACCACCTCCACTGCCCTTACTACAGATCAAGTCTCCGTCCTCCTCTACCATCCATCATGGACATCGACTTGACCCCAAGACGGCACAACCCAGTGGACAGCATCTGCCGAAAGCTGCAGACCATTCAGCGTCGTGATCGTGAGCCTAACTCACCCTTCCAGATCCCAAAACTGCAATCAAATAGCTACGACAGTCCCCATACAGGTCTGCGACGCAACCTTGATGTCATCCTGAAGAAACGCAAAGGAGATATTGAGCGTGACTCAACAGCCCTCATGCTCACCCCCGGTTCCACTCGCACTTTCAGTGCTATTACAGATGTGCCAGTCACACCACTCACACCTGTCAATGCCACCTACACCCTTACTAGCACACTGGGGACCCTGGCAGAGAGAAGCAGTGTTCCAACTGGACAGAACCGAGCCTGGCAGCTTAGTTGCTCTACACCTGCTGTCCACAGTGGTTCTCGTCACTTCAGCTTCACCCCAGTCGAGAAGGATAAGAGCAAGGGGTTAATGAATGGGCTGCTTTCCTGCAACCTTAATCTGTATTCCTCAGATGCCTCAAACATATTAGACAGTGAGCTGGCCTGTCCAGCTTTAGTCGTCAAAAGACTCTCAATGGGTGATGGTACATGCACTGACACTGGGTTTTTTTGGGGGAATGCATCACCCAAAATGCTTGCTGTTTAGAGTAATAACTGATGGTGTGGTATTGTTTGTGTTCTGTCAGGTGTGTCTGAAATCAAGAAGGAGAGTATGGCAGAAGTTAGTCTGATTTGTGAGGAGGATCTCCTGGACACCATTTTTCAGGCTTGTGACACTCAGTGCAGAGGTGCTGTATGAACACCATCCCTTCCATTGTGCCAACTTCCACAATTTGTTACAGCAGTTGTTAATTTACATTAGTGGTGCTGTTACCAAAGTGCATATACACCGCTCACAAAAATGTCAAAATGCAATATTCCCTGTTTTTTGTGAGTAGTATAGTTAATTCAAAGAAAAATATCTATAGACTTTTTGGGGTTCTGTGAGTGTAGAATTTTAGCAGAAGTTGTACATGCTTTTTTTGTGTGGTGTTTCCCTGAATGGGTAACAGAGCAGTGTTATTACTTTAACTCAGAGACCACCATGTTAGCTTGGACTTAACATGTAGGGCTACAAACTGAAAACTGTGGATAATGAGGGTATTTCACATTTGCTGCATTTAGCATTGCCCTTATTCAGAGGGGTGTAAAAGTCTTGCAAAGTTCAGTTCAAAACAGTTGTCGGTTAGGGTCCTTGCTCAACGGCAGAAAGAGCTTGGCAGTGCTGGGACTTCTGGTCAAAAGTACCTTAATCACTGTCGTAGTCATTTTTTATTATGTTAAGGCTCTACATTTTTACTTTTTGTACAGACCCCCCTCAAGACCACCACAGATCAGGTACTTTTCCCAGCACTGCCATAACACTGATGTGGTGGTGGTGGTGGTGGTGGTGGTGTTAGTGTGTGTGTTGTACTGGTATGAGAGGTTTAGACATGATGGATGGAGCTTGCATGTTTACGCCCTATCCACTCCTACTCTCAGCTATTATTAGTCCACCTTGTAGATGTAAAGACAGAGACAGTAGCTGATCTGTTGTTGCACAGTTTGTCAGACCAAACCGTGGACAAGATGCTGTATTGGATACAAGACTTGGAAGTGTAATCCCCAGCAATATGCAATAGCTGCCAAACCATTATATACTAATAAAACACAATGCCACCAGTACACAAGAATTAGACAAGAGATCTCCCAGAAACGTATGCACTAAAACAAGACAACATAAGCAAAGTTTTAATGTATACTGCTCACAAAAATGATGGTATATTTTATTTTGAAACTTCACCTATTTGTACCTACAGTGGTGTGAAAAAGTTTGTCCCCTTTTTAATTTCCTGTTTTTTTGCTTGTTTGTCACACTTAAGTGTTTCGGGAACATCAAACCAATTTAGATAGTAGTCAAATACAACACAAGTAAACACAAAATGCAATTTGTAAATGACTGTGTTTATTATTAAGGGAGAAAAAAATCCAAACCTACATGGCCCTGTGTGAAAGTGATTGCCGTCCTTTGTTAAAACATATTATACCTGTGGTTTATCACACCTGAGTACATTGTCTCTAGCCACACCCAGGCCTGATTA
>JAUZSU010196098.1:0-23495 GCA_034780255.1 Parotocinclus maculicauda | reverse complement strand
AGTTCAATTAAACACAGCTGGACTCCAATGAAGGAGTAGAACCATCTCAAGAAGGATAAGAAGAAATGGACAGCTTGAGAGTTAATAATGAGTGTCACAACAATTAGTTTTTTAATAAATTTACAAAAAATTCGACATGCCTGTCAAGATGAGATGCTGAGTGTATATTAATGAGAAATAAAATAAACTTTTTTGGTTTTAGCAAATGGCCGCAATGAAACGAAGAGTAAAAAATGTAAAGGGGTCTGAATACTTTCTGTATGTGATATGAAGGTCTGTGCAGCACTGGAAAATCAATAGGATTTCAGTAATACTCTAAGAGTACAACAAAGTATACTGGAGTGTATTGCATTTGTACATAAAATTCTGACTTCCATGGAACTTCCAAACCGCATTCTGAATGTCTCATCAAATTGCTGACAAATTCAAAACAAAAGCTTGAGGTATTTTACAAACAGGAGTCTCATGAGCATTACTCACTTTATTTCTCCTAGGAACAATTAAACCTTAGAAATGAGCTTTGCCATTGCAAATTACTAGCTTAATGCTTTATGCCGAGAACATCAACGTAGAAAGCAAGACAGGCCTCAGAACCGCCGCTCCTTGTATTCGAAAATCCACTAATAGTTTAACAATAAAAACCTGTTATTCTATCCCTTTTTATTAGTACTGCATTTCAAAGCTACCTGCATGCTGTTTTACCTGCACATTAGAAAAAGGGGGTTGTGTTATTTAAACTAACCACGTTACCTTTCCAATGCTTTGCAGGTCATTAACTTGTCCATCACATATCCAGAACAAGAAAAATTCCAAGAAGCATACAGATTATTAAAAAGTAGCCCAATTCCAGGAAATGATGTGTATAAGAAATATTCAGATAATGGGTGCCCCAACTCACTTCCTATAGGCACTTTCTTGCCTAGATTAGAAACCTGTAATGATGTGAATGTAACCTGTACAGCAAAGCTTGTTTGTAAGTCTGTTTTGTCAAATGATAATGAGCCACTGCTCACCACACTGCTCACTGAGTCATTATTATTTCTTGGGAATCAAGTAAGATTCTTGAGATGTCTACACAAACTCGTACAATTTACCAAGAAAACACATAGCATAGTTATGTTTTAAATAGGTTTCCCTCATCTGCAATTGGTAACGATCCCTCTTATAGGATAATTTCTGTTGCCAGTAATGCATTTTAGGTTATAAATGACTGTGGTCATGTAATCATGGTATGGTATGTTTGAATTACGCAGTACATGCTAATGATTTTAGTGTGGATAATTTTTATAAATAAGCGCATTTAAAGAGAAATTGGTTAGGACGTACGTCCTGTAGCTGGGATGACAAAATTAAAATATAAAGAAATATTATCATAATAATTGACGCCTTAAAACGAATAATACATTATAACAGCAAATAAAAATTTGACTTTGAACTCTATAGTGGACACTAACTATAATCTGCTGATCACCTCATCTGCAAATCGACGCTGTGGATCCACTATCAGCGGAGTTAGAGTTCAAGACAGTTCATTCAATTTAAAGCTCACTACCTCACCAGTCATGGACTAATTTACTTATTAGCTCACGTTTGGACTAAATACTGTTTTAAATAGGCTGTGTGGGAAGTTTTGCCTGCTTATTTATAACAAGCTGTAAATGGTGTTCAAAAGTATATAAGCCTGTACTATAGTACACCAATACTACTTTGATTGCCCCCCCCCCCAACTTTTCGGATTTCCTGACCTTTAATAAAAGCATAAATTCTCCCGGAGAATCCAAAAATCCTCCCATATCTTGTTGACCAGCTTTGCAGTGGCTAAGTGGCAACTTCTTTTTTCTTATTCGCTCTCACGTTCTTTGGTCCAATTAAGCGGAATTTTGGTCCAAATAAGCGAATAACATTACACGTATATAATAGGATTTGTTTCGGTACTTTAGGATTTGGTCCGATTAAGCGGCTGGTCCCATTAACCGGTGGTCCAATTAACCGGATTCGACTGTAATTGCTTTGATTACAAAAATCCTTTAAGCATGCTCAAATGTACTGTAAGAGCAGTATTACTGTATGAATGTTTTACGATGTAAACGCAAGAGCTTCTGTTTCATCACAATTTATGCTCAGTTTTACACACCAACACTGTTTAATTAACTCCGTTCTAACACGCATAAATACAGATGCAAATTCGATACCAGACATCCGTTCAACATCCATACTGCCACCTCTCTTCTTACACCAGGTGGTGATTCGCCGTCTGCCACCCAGTCTGTCAAAAGACCAGCTTGAAGAACATCTCAGTCCATTGCCTTCCTTTGACTACTTTGAGTTTTTCCCTGCGGATCAGAGGTACTGTATTGTCTTATTATAATAATGTTATGTATTGAACTGGAGGTCAGCATGTAGCCTGAATAATACTTATTTTGTTTCTTTGTAGCTTGTATCCACATCTTTTCTCCAGAGCCTACATCAATTTTAAGAACCCAGACGATATCGTTCTCTTCAGAGATCGCTTTGATGGTTACGTTTTTATTGACAACAAGGGTGAGACTTTTCATCATTTTACGGCAGGATACGTTTTGTACATTTCTTTTTCCTGAATAGAAAAACATTTTTAAAAAATCTTCTTTTTAAGGTCAAGAATATCCAGCCGTTGTAGAATTTGCACCTTTTCAGAAAGTTTCCAAAAAAAAACTCAAGAAGAAAGATGCCAAAGCAGGAAGCATTGAAGAAGGTATTTGTGTGTATTGTAAGATATTTAGTGTCGCTCTGTTGAAGTCTGTCCTCGTTGCTGCTTACTATTTGTATAGACGCTGCCATGTTCTACTCTAGTTCCTCTTATCTCCAGAGATACAGTAGATGAACTGGCTATCCTATGTAGGAGTAAGTATGAACAGTTGTGTTGTGTCCTGAGATACATCCTGGTCCAGGCTGGACTCCCTTTGTTTATTGTTTCTAGGATAAGCTCCACCCACCATCACATAGCAGAGTACATTTACATTTAGGTCATTTAGCAGACGCCCTTATCCAGAGTGACTTGCAATTCATACAGTCTTACAATTCAATCAATTGTGAGTTAAGGGCCTTGCTCAGGGCCCCAACTTTGTTGACTTGGCAGAGTTGGGATTTGAACCCTGGACATTGTGGTCCATAGTCCAGTACCTTGACCTACATTTACATTTATATAATTTAGCAGATACCCTTATCCAGAGTGACTTGCAATTCACACAGTCTCACAATCCGAGCCATTTTGGATTAAGGGCCTTGCTCAGGGACCAGACTGTGGTGACTTGACAGAGGTGGGATTTGAGCCCTAGTCCAGTACCTTAACCACTAGGCCACCACAGTCCTACAGAGTAAAACAGTTAGTGAAGGAAGGAAATGTTTAAATGTATTCGTGCCATAACCTTTCCACAAAAAGCATAGATTTAAGAGATGCTCAGGAGACACAGCTGCATTATTTAGCCCATGACCAAGATGACCTGGGTTTGAATCCCGGCTGTGTTTTCTGGCCAGGTCAAGCATCATTTTGAAGGCCGATAGCAACAGCGATTCCTTGTGTAGCCCTGTTACCTTACTCTTGTATGCATTTGATTGCATTCTGGGAAATCCAGGATAGGCTCTAGTTCAACCTGTGACCCCATCCAGAATAAACCAGAAGTGAAACAAGAAAATAATCATATTTAAGATCACTAAAAGTCTTACTTGCTGTTTTCTGCTAGACCCAGAATATAAGCGATTTCTGGAGAACTACACTTGTGATGAGGAGAAGTCAATGGCCAATCCAGAAACTCTGCTGGGAGAGATCGAGGCTAAAACCAGAGAGCTCATAGGTATATATGCACTTCTACGTTGGGCACCATGAACACTGAAACTGAAAGTATGTTACTTGTTGTTCTATGTTATACGTGGCATTAAATGTTGAAATCCCCTCTTACAGTGCACAGGGATGTGAAAATAATGTCATGTTCATGTGAATTTCAGCTAAAAAGACGACACCACTTCTGGAATATATAAAAAACAAGAAGCTGGAGAAGCAGGTTTGTAGATAGTATGTAGACCCATTAATAGACTCGCTTTAATTAATGTGTTGACCTCCATGGTTTCTTTTATCTAACAGAGAATTAGAGAGGAAAAAAGAGAGGAGAGACGGCGACGAGAATTGGAGAAGAAACGCCAACGGGAGGAAGAGAAGCGGAAACGTAGGGAGGAAGAGAGGCGGAAACGCAAAGAGGCAGAGAAACAAAAGAAACTGTCTGAAAAAGAGATCAAAATCAAAGTACGGCCACTTCCTGTTTTCACGTTTTTGGCACTTTTTTAAACCTGTCAACAATGTTCATGTGAATTGTGTTGTACTGTGCTTTCATACTGCAGCTGTGGACGGCTTAAAGCTTTCTATAAACGTTAAAGTTTCTGGCAATTCTTGAATTCTGATCTTGCTTTAGCTCTTGAAGAAGTGTGACCGGGATGATGAAGCGGAATCAGACAGGCAAAAAGAAAAAGGAGATTGTGGAGAAACAGAGAGGAACAAATGGGACAAATCTGCTGGTCATGCCAAGTCCAAGGACCCAAAAGACAAGTACGGAAGCCTTTTTTACTCATAATGTGACTGTGATGGTGGTTTCAGGCCTGGCATTTAAAGTAACTTATGACTGAACGAGTGGGTTTGTGCTTTCTAGTAGAGTTCTGCATGAGAGTGATAAAGAGCAGCGGGAAGGTCACGGGCGCCGTCAGAGAGACAAGGAGCATCGAGGCAGAGAAGAGGAGCGCAAGCGCCAGCGGCACCATTACGAGTTTGACAAGTTTGTGCGCCGCAAAGAGGAGACCAAGTGGGGCAAAGGCTACTGTCAAGACCGGGCGAAGAAAGACGGTCACCACCATGGCTATTCGTACTGCCATGAGACGGGAGACAAGTTGAGCAAGGAGGACAGGGACGACATGGGGAACAGGAAGGAACGCATACGAAATAAGGTGAGGAAGGACTTATAGAGCCGTCTGTCTCCATGGTCCATTCATTACAAACCAGTGCCTGTTAAACATCTCACTCAATGATTCGAAAAGAAACCAAAAAACTGCAAGTCGATCATTTATTACTTTAGGACAACACAAGCGAGCATTGTGAGCATGAGCCATAACGCAGGTCAATCACTACAAGTTTTTTTTCTTTTTTTTATATCCCAGTCATTGTATTCTACCATCATCATGGCTGTGGGAATGCAATACAAATTCTCCTCCCTCCTAGGGCTTGTATTGCAGCCCAGACTTGTGTTGTGAATGCTGATGTGCTGTTGAGGCAGTTAGCTGTGAATTTGGCTGTTGGCAATTT
This sequence comes from Parotocinclus maculicauda, assembly GCA_034780255.1. NCBI lineage: Eukaryota > Metazoa > Chordata > Actinopteri > Siluriformes > Loricariidae > Parotocinclus > Parotocinclus maculicauda. The sequence goes on along the minus strand of JAUZSU010196098.1, from coordinate 18,172 downwards.
TGGGCTGATCATTGACGAAAGGCAACGTGTCTCTCAGTCTGTGTTAGTGCATCAGGAGAAAAGGACTTCCCAGTCTGAGGGGCCAGACCAGATAGGAGGGGCTCTGCCAGCCAAGGTACAGCTAGCCTTTGAGCCTTTCTACAAAGGGGAGGGGATACAACAGTGATGTACGCTGTTAGGCCCCACACCTTACCATGCTAGGCCTCGTTGTTGACAGCAAAGGCCACCGTGCTTTAGACATAAAGATATCCATCAGTGGGTGTAGTCATTTAATGGAAAGAAAACAATGGAATGAAATGTTCTCAATTGACAATTCAAGCTCTATTTTTCTATATTTATATATCCGAGCGTTTGCTGTCAAAAACATGTGTGATGTTCTTTAAATACATTGGAAGGAAACGGACCAGAGCCGGAGAGTGGTTCTCTCTTGCTCTGCTAAAATAGGTCATTGGGAAAGGCTCTCCTTAGTCAAATAAAAGAAGAGTCTTGCTTTTGTCTTCTGTCTCTCAATTTTGTCTTGGAGCAGGACCGTCCTGCCATGCAGCTGTACCAGCCGGGAGCCCGCATCCGCAAGCGCATAGGCTCTGGGAACAAAGGTTTCGACTTCAGCACCGTCTGTCCAGAGTCAGGCACCGAAACCTATGAGCTGGCCATTGCAACTGGCTCTGAGAAGAGTGGAGATGAGTGAGCTTCAGCTCAAGGCAAGAGCAGAAAATCATCCAGAACTCATCCTGTTCATGTTATGCCGCCTGCGAGTGCTCGTATTTGTACGTTCCTTCCATTTTGATCCTGTCACGAGGGGGCACCCCTCATCTGCTTGTGTTAACACCAAACACTTTGACTCAAAGGAACTATGAAACTGAAGGGGGAAACTGTGACAAAGCAGAACATCAAGTACAGACGAGAGTGTGGTGAGAAATGTAGTGAGGAGAAGTCGTGGTCGCAATACTAACTGTTTTTATTTTTCACTTTTATACACACACGCACACGCACACACACACACACACGTAAGGAAAAGCAGTGGAAGTGTTTTAAGCATAAACAATATAAGCGTCTCTATGATGTATGTATTAAATTTCACGGTTTACACTAAAGTGGCCAACTGACAATCTTTATGATACTAGAGATGGTATACAATCCAGAGAGTTGGAAACCAGTGAACCACACAACTGGGCCACTCTGGTTTGTATCCTTTCTCTGGCAAAGTGAGGTTTGTCTGCCAGTCAGAGGGTCTAGAGGGTGCAAAGTGCTCCCTCATGCTCCACTTGACAGGTGTTCCCAGTTCAAGTCAGTGTCTTTCTGATGCCAGATGGATAATTGAAGGAAAATGACATTACTGTAAAAAGGCACACTTGATCAGGAATTGTCTCAAGATAAACAGAAAACTGAAAAGCTAGAATAGTCCAAATCCAAACTTGCACCTCTTTTGGCCGATCAGCGGTTCTAAATGCTCTTTGCCCCCGCCATATAATCCACCGATTAATCACTGGGTATAAGTCCCAAGACTATGGTAGCCCAGTGGTTAAAATACTGGACTATGAACCAGAAGGTCCATGGTTCAAATCCCTCCCCTGCTGCCTCTGTTGGGTTGGTGAGCAAGGCCTTTAACCCACAAGTGCTTGGATTGTAAGACCATGTCAATTGTAAGTTGCTCTGGGTAAGGGTAGGTTATATAAATGTAGATTTATCAGCAATTCTTATTTGAATAAATTTCTGCAAAAACAATGGAGACAAGAAACTGCAAGGCTATAGTGTCTGTCTATAGACAATCTGTAGTGTTTGAGTATTGTATTGTAGTAAAATACAGTAAAACATGACAAAAGGAAAACTTTTGATTATAAAAATTGACTGGTCAAAGCTTCTGGCACTGACTGTCTCATCTGGGTCTGTGTTCTGCCTCGCTAGGGGGTTCCACTTGTCCAAGTTCCCTTGACTCATGCACTTCTTTAGTATGCCCACAGTATGACTGCCTGTTTGGATGACTATTTCGTGACATTTCCACCACACTAGAGGTCCTAATCCGGGATCAAAATCCTCATCATTTACACAGGACTGATTTGTAGGCCTTTTGTAGTAAACTAAATAGAGTGTATATGGATATGGTGTGTATATATGACATTGTACAAATTATGAGTGAATGTTGTGAAATCTGTATTTTTAATATATAAAACATTTTTGTTTAGCAAACAGGTTCCTATGAGAATATAATTTCTAATTGTACATTGCATTCATCATGGGAGTAAATGCACTTATTTATATGATTAAGCCTGTAACACATTATTTGTTGATTAATCCTATATTTATGACTCCGTACCGATGCCTTGTCACGTGTTTGACAAACGTTCTGGTTTCTTTGCACTCTCATAGTTCTCCTGTAAGCGTTTGAGTCTGCAAAATTCTATTTATTATTACCTATAGCTTGAGTTTTGTTAAAAGCTTCACTTTTACAATTTACAGTAGATCCCATGGTTCACGTAAAATGTCAGCAACTATTCATAATGTTTTTTAACTTAGTTTGTATATGATGGCGGTTCATGTTTCTTGGTGATGCCGATTCATTTGCCTTGTAAAATGCACTACATAGACAAAAGTTTGTGGACACCCAAACAATTACATCCAAAAACATGGGTATTATGATAGAGGTTGACCCTACCTTTGCTGATTGGCTTTATACTTTTAAAGGGGCTTTTCTCTAGATTTCAGAACATGACTGTGAGGGTGGCTTCTGGGCCCTGGCTTACTTTGGGCTTTCCAGTGAATTTTCAAGGTGTCTGATAGAGGTTAAAGCTCTGTGCAAGCCAACCAAGTTCTCAATCAAAGTTGGGCAACCAATTATGTATTGAATTTAAGCATAGCAGTGCAGAAAGTTGATGGACTGACTTGTTAGAAGCAGAAATCTGCCACTGGGAAGTCAGTTCCATTCTCCAGCCACTGTTTTGTCTATAGAGAATCCAGAAATCTCTGCTGTATATTATGAAAGTGTAACAACACAGAGTGTTCTGAAGGGGTGTCCACAAACTACTGTCTATGTAGTATATGTAAGAACTATGTTGATGTTTTGTTCATGGCCAAGAAAACAGAAGCTATTCACAAAAATATTCATAAGTGGTTTATCTGCAATAAAATGCTATACTGTAAACAGTGTACCATGGTCTCAATGAAAGCTGGTCAAAAAACTCTGAGTAAAATGAACTGTGATGGGAAATTTTTTGCCAATCACATAACCCACTAACTTGCCCCTGTGCATTTGAGGTACCATACCCTCCTTCCTGGATCATTTAATTACAGATCCAGTTCTCACATTAAACCCTTCTAAGTCACTGCATGCCAGACCTATGAAGCTCCATAACTACCAGCCTTCATCTCACCAGAGAGGTAAGTAGCTCAGCATCAAGGACAAGTGCTCTACCAACTAAGTATCTCTGTTTCTGTTTGAGTGTTTACATGTTCTCCTCATGTCTGCATGGGTTATATTAGTTGTTGTCTAAAGTGTCTCTCTGTGTGTGAGAGTGTGTGTTTGTACAGTAGATGCATGTGTGTGTGTGTGTGCACCACACAATAGATTGGTGCCGTATATAAGGTTGGTTCCAATCTTGTGGCCCATGCTGCTGGTTGGGCCAAATTGGAACTAGAGTAAGGCCAGACTTTTTTAATTGCTTGTTTCTCGGATGTGCCTACTTAAGAATCTACTGAGGAGGAAGGAAAAAAAATCCTTATTTAAAAATAAAATTTATTTAACCTACAATAAAATTAAAGTGAATCTGGAAAAAATAAATGAACAGAAGAAATCCGTTGGCTCTCCCCCGGAGGGCGGAAAAAGCTAAAAAAGAAATGTTTTGTTTTTTTTTACACTTCAACAATTGCTGCTGCGATGGATCCGAGAAATAAAAAAAAAAAAAAGTATTTTTTTTTGTATTCTTCAAATATGATCGTCGGCAGATCCGCCAAACAAGCAATAAAAAAAGTCTGGCTTAGGCAAGAATGAACATTAAAATGAGATTATTATAAATATTTTAGGCATTCATTTATTGTACTTAGTGCAACCTTACTGGTACACATGTACAAATGTATCCATATTGTCCTCTTCTTTCAAATACTGTTGCCCCAGTCACTTAATTAACCACCAGAAATATTCTCATAGTATTTTTAGTGAGGTGTGTGAATTTGAGGATTTGAGTATTAACTCATTGTAGATGCAGGTTTCTTGCAATTATAATCAAATATAAGTGGTTGGAGTTTCAGCAGATTGAGAGATGACCCATTTCTGAGCCGCAAACCATTTTCACCACTGTTGACTGATTCCAATGACTTTAATCGGATCTGGCTGCCATTTCACAGCCATAACCGCACCCCTTAGGCCACATTTGAACTATAATTGAGTTTTATTGAAAGCCACTGACCTCCCCACAAATGCCTAAACCAAATGCCTAAACCTGGTGTTTTCTACCAGGGGTGATTACATATAAACGCAAAGTTTCAACAGGGTAAAATAAATGTTAAACCTGCAACTGACCAAATACTGCTTCTTAACAGTAAGCACTGCTCGAATGTTCCAGCATGTCTTGTGAGACTGTAGTAGCCTAGCCTAGCACAGCACTTAAGATAATGGACTATGGACAAGAAGGTCCACCTCTCCCAAGCTATCACTGTTGGGTCATTAAAGAAAGACCCCTAAATCAACAATCGCTTGGGTTGTAACAGTTGTAATTGCTAAGACTGTATTAGGTTTATATATATTTATAGAGGTCTCTCTGGTTAAGTTAAATGATGTAGCACTGATACATATACAGTTGATTCCGGTTAATGGGACCACATCAGGGGGACGCGATCGTTTTGGTCCTAATAACCGACTGGTCCGATTAAACAAACATGTCCTATGTTACAAGACGGGACGTGCTATTTAACATATTAAATGTTTATTAAACCTTTATTGTACAATTTACACGTATGGTGAACGTACAAACAAGAGCTACTGCTGCTTACGAACTTTGTTCATTGAAACGCGCAATTGTCGTCTTTGCCAAGGTAATTTCCACCAACCGACGCCGACTAGTGTTTGATGGTTATTGCTTGATCTTATCCAGGAAACCAATTTTTTTAGCTAACGTCAAGTCCCGCCGTGGCATTTTGGCAGGGGAGACAAGATACGCACGGTTCACTGACTAAAGCATTCTGATGGAATTCAATGACTTGACTTTAATTCGCGAAAAGTGGAGATGCAGATGCATCCAATTACCAGGACTCCACTGCCCTCTCTAGAGCATCTACCACCACAGAGTCCACAGGAGGGCTGCCTCTATTCTAAAAGACCCCACCCACCACCAGCATGGACTGTTCCACCTCTGCCCTCAGGCTGAAGGTACAGGAGTATCAAATGCAAAACCACCAGGTTTCAAAACTCATTCTTCCCCACTGCAATCAGACTATTGAATCTACCTCAGGACTAACCCTGCACTTTACGGTGTACATAACACTTTACCTTGCACATGCTCACTTTTTGCAGAATAAGTTTATGTACTACAATATACAACTGTAACTTATAATACAACCGGCAATAACAGTACCCATATTATATACGGCTGTAATTTCTAATTGTTATATTATTTAGTTATTATTATCACTTGTTCCTCGTTAACTACTTGGCATTCTATACAAAGAGCAAATAAAGAATTTCATTTTACACGAAAATTTGTTTCCTGAATGTACAAAAGACAATAAACTCTTTGAACCTTGAACTTGAACTTTAGTATTAGTACTGCACCTACTGGTGTAGCAATTGGGTTATTTCATCCTGCTTGGTTGGTGTTTTTTTGAAACTCTGTTCCATCAGCCACCCCCCTTTTGTGGTGGAACAGATCTGATGTGCAGGAAGCTGACTAGCAGGATGCATTTGAAATTATGCAAAACTGCGATTTTCAATTTTGAAAGTAACAGGGCCAATTTGTGATCGGTCTGATTTCTATTTCTATTTAAATCTTCAGTAATGGGAAAAATCAAAAGACTACCATTTGCTTTACTCATCACATCCTGTTCATGAACATACGCCGGAGCTGAGTCAACTCTTGACATGTAACTGTTCACAATGCAAATGGGTTATAAGGCATAACTGATTTAACTGCTTGTTTTGACAGAGTTCTCAATGAACACTAATCTCGAGAAGTGGCAGTTGCACTATGCTTTTTCCTTCATTATCATATAATAAGAAGATAAGAAATCCATTAGACTAGATTAATAAACCAGCATTGGATAGACACTTTATTAGGTACACCTTCGTATTTCTACACACTGTCCATTTAACATTTAATCATATTAATTTTACTTACCATACAGAAGAACTTCTGCAAATATACTTTGTTAGACGACTTTACTCTGTTCTATAATAATCAGGACCCCCACAGGACCAGCACACATCAGGTCCTATTTGGGTGGTGAATCTTTCTCAGCACTGCAGTGATACTAATGTGATGGGGTGTTAATGTGCGTTGTGCTGGTATGAGTGGATCCGACATGGCAGTGCTGCTGGAGTTTTAAACATCTCTCAGTGTCACTGCCAGACAGAAAATAATACTAAACAGAAATGTCTAGCCCCTAACATCCTGTAGGCAGCATCCTGTGAGCACTGTGAGGATCCTGTGAGGACTTCTAGCTCTAACAGCACTGCTATGTCTGATCCAGTCATACCAGCTTAATACGCACTAACACTCCACCACCACATCAGTATCATTGCAGTGCTGAAGATTATTCATCAGGTTAAACCACTGAGTAGTAAAAGGCCAAATGACAATTCAGTTATTCTGTAATGTTAGGTTGTTTCTACTATGTGCACTACTATGCTGCCCAAGCATAGTATAAAACAATCAAAATAAAACATAACGGATGACCTGGGCATTACTGGAGTGCCAAATTGAATTTACGCAAGACAGTCTGGATGTAATAATCTCAGATTGTGCAACTCTATCGGGAAACACTTCATTTATGAAACTTGTAAAGAAGAGGTTTATATCACTTCTGCTTCCCTTAAATACTTCATAGTACTATGCCAGGAATTTTGACCCGAGATACCCCAAGACCCGTACTTAAGACCTGACCCATATTTAATTAGTGCATATTTTCAAGCTCCATTCAGCTTTTGCTCAACACTGATCAGTCTTCCTGTCCCAGCTGCTAAAAACACCCACAGCATGATGTTTCCACTATCATACATCATTGTGGGGATGGTATCAGGCAAGTGAAGAGCTGTGCCTCCAGACATGGTACATACAGTTGAAATGAGGCCAAAGGTTAAATCTTGGTTAGACCAGTGAGTCTTGTTTCTCACAATCTGTGAGTCCTTAAGATTTTCTTATTTTATTTTGTGCATTTTTTTTACAAACTCCAGGCTTGTGTTTTTTCTAAGAAAAAGCTTCTAGCTAGCCACTCTGCTATAAAGTCCATATTGATTGAGTACTGCAGTGAAGGTTGACCTTTTTCTCCCATGTGCGCACAGGATATTTGGAACAAACTTTGGGCTATTGGTCACCTAAGGTCACCCTTCTGCTCCGATTACTTAGTTTGATGGAGCGGTTATTCCAATCTTCTTTCATTTAAGAATTATTGACAACACTGTGCTCTTGGGCACTTTTAGTGCAGTAGATGTTGTGTAGCCTTATGCAGTGTTCTCTGCTATGCATTGTTAGCTGTGAGATTTATCACACGTGGACTCCAACTACGATTTAGAACCATCTCAAAGATGATCGAGAGAAATGGGAGGTCCCTAGGGTTAAATTTCAAATGTCATTGTAAAGGGTTTGAATACTTATGTCAATGCAAAAAAATCTTTTCCTTTTTATTACTTTTGTAAAACATTCAATGCAAATTTGATTTCTCTTTCTCATTATGCGCTATTGAGTGCAGTTTGACTGGGATTGTTTTTTGTTTGCTTTTTTAAACACAATTTGTCTCCCGCAGTGTCTTATTCGATGTGTGAAAAATGGGCCACAATGCAGATATTAATTATTGGTAATAAGAAGAGAGAACATTTGGGAGTACCAAAGGTCATAGTGTGAAGGAAGTAGGTGAATTTGCAGTCGTATTGAAGAGTACGGATTTAATGGCTAACTAACAGTGTCAAAAATCACCGCCAACAGGAAATACTAATCATAACTTATAGACATATTACACATCATTAGGCACGTTTCAGTTACAGGTAACTAATCCAAATACCCAGTAAAGAGAAAGAGAAAAAAGAAATATTGATTGATTTTTTGCAAACTTATTTAAAATAAAAAGCTAAAATTTTGCATGGACTAAAGTATTCAAACCCTTTGCTACGACACTTAAAGAATAGCTCTGGGGGTTTCTCAGTTCTAATTTAATTATCTTTCAGATGCTTCTTCCTGTGGTAAATTCAGTTGATTGTGCATGATTGTGAAAAACACCTGTCTTATAGCTTATAGGTCTTATAGCTAACAGTGCATATCAAAGCAAAAACCATGAGGAGTAAAGAATTGCCTATTGAGATCAAAGACAGGACTGTCTCAGGACTGAGCTCCTAATGTGCAGATGGGAGAAACCTCCAGAAGGTCAACCATCACTGGAGTGCCAGACAGAAGCCTTTCCTCAGTAAAAGACACAAAAGCCCATCTTCAGTTTCAGCCATGGCATGTCCTTTTTACTGCCAGGGTTTCAATAGTTTACAGCAATATTTTACTGGGGCACATACCCCAAGAGAAGGTGGAAGTGGGTCTGATGACAGCCCTGGTTAGACAACTTTAGTCACAGACTTATGTGGATAAAAAGTTTTTTTTTTCTCAGCGGTTAAAGAGTGTACTCACTTACACTTTTTCTAGGAACTCAAACACTAAACCACTTTGTTACATTTGGTTAGAGATGGAGCGGCGAGTGCAGCATGCTGGTGTACCCTGTCAACCACAAACTGTCATTGATGGGGATGAGTAAACACCCCAAACAGTGTTTATATATGCAAGCATTATACAGAATGATGTTTTGAAACGACGTTAGCTTGAAAACGACATTAAACTGCTTCTTGTCTGGCACGAGGGATGGCACAACACTCTTTGCTTGTGTTGTAAGACCTAGTGTGTGCTTCTCTAAGGGTTCTTGTGGCATATCTTCCTTTCCCACATCCTCGCACAGACACTTTCAAAAAAGAAAAAAAACTTCACTTCAACATTAAAACTGACAAACAAACGCTGTAATATTGTGATTTAAAGCATGTGTGGGTAAACTAACGGACGGACCTGTCAAAAGGACATGACAATGAAGGTTTCAAAACATGATATAACCAAAACTTACTACGTTCTACAGAAATACCCATTCAGCTTTCCCATCCTTATTTTAATGGTTAAATGTAATCTGTATAACAATTCACTTTGACCACATTCAACTTTTTAGTCATAACTGTGAATTTGAGAAGTCTGAGGTGACGCACTTCCCATTTTCACTCAACAGACACAGATCTTAGAACAGTTTGTTTCCTGACTCAAACAGTCATACAGCACACCAACGGTCTGTGAAGCACATGGGAGGCTACATGTGCTCTGTTCGGTAAGTGCACCGGAACCCACTTTTCAGCCACAAACCTTGACACACCTGTATATGTTTATTTGCTGTAAAACGGAAAATTGAAACATTGAAAATTCTAATCTGATTGAGTTTCGGAGAAAAACGAATGAGCATTTTTATCAGTCGTTTCCACTGTGTCTTATTTGTGTGATATAAATTTATGATTTGAACTGATATTACAAAATACTATGCTGGGAAAACACTTAACACACAGTCTTAAGTCTGGCAGTTTTTGTTGTTTTGTGCTTCTACTCTTTTATCTAGCAAATATACAATATACATATATAAATATACAAATATAACAATACGATAAGAGGTCGTCAATCAAGCCAGCTATTGTTTAAGATGGTTCTGAGCTTGTAACAGCACATAACAAAGTGTGTCCTCACGCTGTACGCTGTGTACGCAGACCCATTTCCAACCAGGTTGTTTGTGAATGTGGAAGTATCTTTTTGACATTATTATAAGTGCAATAGTAGGGAAACCAGTTAGAAGTTCATAAATCGCAAGGAGATGGGTGGGAATGCAAATAAAGGCATTTTAAACTTAGTAATCAGCTAGTTATAGCAAATGATTTTTGAATCAGTGCCAAAAAGGTGCAATAAATCAGTGCAAGTAAGGTAGATGCATGGTAATTACTGCAGCACTGTATTAAAATGAGGCAAAACTGTACTAATTTATTAATTATTAGGATTTCTTGAAGATTTCTTGAAGTGTCTGTGCAGGTTGCATTGCGTGATTAAGCAGACCTCATCCTTTTGCGGTGTGTGAATTTCAGCCATGCCTATGCACATCCTGTATTTACAGAATCTCTGCACCATTACATTCTCAGGTGCACCTGAGAGTATAAAGTGCAATGGAAAGGCTTTATGGCTTGGCAAAGGCTTGCAAAGGAAAATGTCAAATCTGTAATGAGTGTTAGGCATTAACATGGTAAAATTGGCAGTTATTTATAAAATGATGAACAGTTGTGAACCTTATCATCCAACATCATCCAACACCTTAACGAAGTGTAAGAGCTACTTAAATACCATTTGTGTGCTACAACAATACAAACCTAAACTATTTTTTGCATGCGTGCATGGGCTGAGGTTAACAAACTCAACCATTATGTCATATCCTACTTTGTCTGTCTGTCGCACATAAGAAGAGAAGAGAAAACAGTGTGAAAGTTAAGTCAGGTTGAAAAGTAAAAAAGAATTGTGTAGCGATTTTATACCGAGGTCTGACTGAATATAAAACGTATAATGTATGTTTATAAATTTTTATAAAGATTAATCATAAATTGTAACTGAAATTCTCCATTTCTAAATCAGAAAAACTGCGACAGTATGGACAATTAAAAAAATGTTAATAAACTTCCATACCTGCATTTCAGGCCTGCAATACATTCCAAAATGGTTCAAATGTGATCAAATTAAGAGCTAGCCCAGAAGGTCCAGGGTTCAAATCCCGCCTCTCCCAAGCTGCCACAGTTGGATACTTGAGCAAGACCCTTAACCCACAATTGCTTAGATTGTAAGATTGTATAAGTTGTAAGTCGCTCTGGATAAGGGCGTCTGCTAAATACCGTAAATGTAAATGTAATGTAAATGTAGTATTCCATCCATTCTGTTACCGCGGGTCAGTCGGCGACCACCCGGCAACTCTGGGCACAAGGGCAGAAACAACCCTAGAAGCGCGTCAGTCTATAGCAGGGCACACTCACAGAGTCACACACTTAGGGCCACTTTAGAGACACCAATTAACCTAACACACCTGTCTTTGGACTGTGGGAGGAAACCGGAGTACCCAGAGTAAACCCACACAGACACAGGGAGGACATGCAGACTCCACACAAAAAGGACCCAGACCACCCCACCCTGCCAAGGTTCTGCCCTAGAGCTAGTATGATATTATTACAAGCAGGTGATGTCAATCATAATTGGGTACAAAAGTCTTTCAGGAGTAAAGGTGGGCAACGGATCTGTAGTTTGTCAGCAAATGTGTGCGATCCTCATAGAAATGTTCCTCAAGAAGATTGGAAAAAATTTCAATCAATACATTTTTCAAATATATTAAATTTAATTGTTTTGATCTGACTTGTTTTGCATTGCTTTGTTGAAAAATACATGGGCATCCCAGGAAAATTTGACGTCTTAGTGGCAGCATATGTTACTCTAAAAGCTCAGTGTGCTTTTATGCTGCCATGACTGAAGTGTAAATGAGTTTTGCTAAAGGTACTGAGATAGCTGCATACCATGAAGGAGCCTGGCTTTCAGACTTGTTGCAGATAACAGCCCAGTTTGTCCTTGTCTTTGGTCTGGATCAATGTCACTTTTAGTTCATGATTAAAATAACGCTTCTTTTTTTGCACAATAACATTTAAAGTAGCATTTGTGAATGTAACTCCGTACTTTAATGCTTAAGAAACGTTTGCCAAAGTAATCCCTTGCCCACATAGTTATGAATGTCCATGCTATTGATGTACTCACGGAAACACCTCCGGATTCCATGAATATTTTAATGATATTATGTACAGCAAAGTGAAAATATGCAAATTCCTTTCAAACTTTCTTTAAGGCGCATTGTTATAAAACATTTTATTCATTTTCTCACACGCTTGTTGGCAAACTGGTGAGCTTCTGCCAGCTCCTCAAAAGTCTCAACCTTTTGTACACAATACTTTCAAGTCTGTCGACATTACCGGTTTGAAATCGCATCATTATCATTTCCTTATTAACTTCATTACTAACCCTAAATTGCCCCTTTCCCAACATGCTGCAGGCCTGAAATGCAGAAATGGGTATTTAGTAACATTAAAAACGACCAAAAAAATTGTGGGCTTATGTTGTCTTCAATAAAAAAAACGAAAACCTAAAGTACATGTAAGCAACACTGTTATTTTTTATTCTCATTTTCCATACCAACACAACCTTTTCTGATTTGGGGATGTATAAAAAACGATTGAAACCTATGACTTTGTTTTTCAGCATCTGTCTTATTTAATTGATATGTAACCAGACTTGATTCTCAGTCTTAAGTTTAAAAAGGTGACACTCCCTGTCTCTGCCACTCACAGATATCGAAGGGAAAACAACCTGCAACATGTCTCAGAGTACCAACTCCAGCAAACTGGACAACGACACCTTAGCTATATTTCAGAGCAAGTGGTCGAATGACCTTGTATCGGCTATTTATGTCATCGTCTTCCTGGTGAACCTCTTTGGCAACGGCTTGTCTTTGTGGGTGCTGCTTTTTCGAACCTCGCCGAAGACCCCTTCTATCATCTTCATGATCAACCTTACTATCACAGACCTGGCTCTGGGCTTAGTGCTCCCGTTCCAGATCATGTACCTGCTGCAAGGCTACAACTGGACCCTAGGGTCAGCCATGTGTAATGTACTCACAGTCACCTTTTTTGCTAACATGTACTGCTCAATTCTGACAATGACAGCCATCAGCGTTGAACGCTACATGGGCATCGTGAAGCCGATGCGCTTCAGACGGGCAAAAGGCAAACTCAGGTATGCAGTGCTTACCTGCGTGGGCATGTGGGCCATCGTGCTGGCGGTTCTCAGCCCCATGGAGAAGACTGATCTAACGTTTTATATACCACAGCTCAAGATCATCACCTGCTTTGACATTTTGAAGAAGGACATGCTGCCGACGACCGCGCACTGGGCAGCCTTCTTGTTCGCCATGTTCTTCATCCTGTTCCTCTTTCCCTTCATCATAACAGTGTACTGCTACATCCGGATCATCTGTGTTCTCATCAAAAATTCCAAAAGTAACCAGAAGGGCCGTGCTGTACGCCTGGCTTTCACGGTCCTGTTTGTCTTCGCTGTCTTTTTTGCACCCAACAACATTTTACTCTTGGCCCACTCAGTCGCAAGGCTTTACTACGGAAAATCTCTCTATGTCTACTATAAACTGTGCCTGTCACTTAGCTGCATTAACAGCTGCCTGGATCCATTCATTTACTATTTTGCCTCAAAGGACTTCCGGCGAAAGATGAGACTGATGTTAAGACTGAGAAACTTTAGCACACTGAACACAGAGATGACCGATGGTCGCAGAGAGAGCTTTTTCTCTGCTCGTTCTGGCTCGATTGGTAAAGCAGATCATATCAGCCACGCCAACTCAAGCTTCTAATGTTATCAGGTGTGATTTGGTTTTTCCTGAGATTGTATTATGTGGTTTGTTTTTAGCTCTGTATAAAGTCCCTTTGTGTTAAGAGGAAGCCAGCAAACTCATGTGATGTTTCAGAACAAACCCAATAAATCATGTGCTGATAGTCTTGTAAACAAGCGTTCACTTGCATCATGTAAGATTTACGAAGGATTTTAGACGCACGTGAATATTTCGCTGGGGTCATCCTGAGGTAACTGGCTCGAAACTGTAAAAAGGAATATTTAATGTGTTTATCTGGTGCTTTTGTGCTTTAATGTAAATTCCCCTGCCAAATGTCATAACCGCTGATCGATTTAAATGCACTTTTATGAACTTATGTGATAGCTGGCATTAAAGCATTTTAGCCAATTGGGATTTATTGGTTTACTTATTTATATATTTGCTTATTACTCTAATGTCATCAGCTGTTTTTTTTTATTCATAGGAATTTACATTCTGTCCTCGTTGAAAACCTGAACTGTAAATATGTGGTATTTACATGTAAATAATGCTATGCAAATAAAGTGTTGTTTCCATGCAATGTTTTCTATTCCGTGCCTATGAACATACTGATGACACAGACTAGCCATAAACTGAGAATGCTAATTTTGGAACAACCAACTGTTATAGATGGGAAATCTATGATGACTCATGAAAATATCCAAAGTATCATAACATTTTATTTCAGCACAACTTAATAACCTAAGGCCAGACTTTTTTTATTGCTTGCTTTGCGGATCCGCCGCGATCATATTTGAAAATTCTGGTCTAAAATAGTACATGAGGTAGTAATGTAACTTACTCATTTTATTTTACTTCAAAGTAAGATTTATTTCTGGGCAGCACGGTGGTTCGGTGTTTAGCACCGCTGCTTCACAATAAGAAGGTCCCGGGTTCATCCCAGGGTGGAGAAGCCTGGGTCCTTTCTGTGTGGAGTCTGCATGTCCTCCCCGTGTCTGCGTGGGTTTACTCCGGGTACTCTGGTTTCGTCCCACAGTCCAAAGACATGCGTGTTAGGTTAATTGGCGTCTCCAAATTGTCTTGTGTATGCAAAAACACCCCAGCAGTGTAACTGGAAACAACTGCACGCCGGTCCCAAGCCTGGATAAATGGGAAGGGGTGGAGAAAGCAATGGCAAAATTACTCCACTATCCTGCCGAAATACTTCATGGATCAGAAATGTGTGGAGATCGATGATCCATCAAGTGACCTAGAGTCGGCTGCGACTGTACGGTTAATCCCATCCCATCCAAGATTTATTTCTATAGCAATTTTAGAAGCAGCTTTACAATTTTCTTTTATCTTTTATTATCTAAGCCCAAAACCCAAATCAAGCAAGTATAGGGCAACAGTAGAAAGGAAAAACTCCCTAAATTATCCATCCATTCATTATCTTCCATTTATAATCCACACAGGGTCACGGGCCAGCCGGTGCCCGTTTGACAACCCTGGGCACAAGGGCAGGAACAACCCTAGATGGGGCACCAATCCATCATAAGGCACACACACGCACTAACGGTTACTTTAGAGATACCAATTAACCTAACACACATTTATTTGGACTGTGGAAGGAAGCCGGAGTACCCGGAGTAAACCCATGCAGACTCCACACAGAAAGGACCCAGGCCGCTCCACCCTGGGATTGAACCCAGGACCCTTTTGCCCCCGTGTTGCTCTCCCTAAATTATACATATTGAGAAAATATTATAATTAAAATAAAAGAATGGGATTCCAGTCTATTACAGAGACTCAACCGGCCTCCCATCCCTCTGACAAACTCAATCATGTCTGATGTGATGTTCCGCCCAGCCAGAACCAGGACTCGGACCCAAATCCCTGCTGCGCTACCTGCGCTCCTTGCTCATTAATTAAAACCTAAAATCAATTGAACTGCTTTACAAAATTGAATAGGAGCAGCATGTGATATAATTATACTGCTTACAAAAATTAGGGGATTTTTATTATTTAGGGGATATTTCATTATTTTTTTCCCTTGATAAATAAAAACGTAAAATTTTTGTGAGCAGTATAATTCTTAGTGGGAAAAAGATACTGTTTTTTGCAGCTTGATAATATGTAAAAGTTCATTTTCATAAATGTTCAGCACTGGATTGTAATATGAATATTTTTTCTGTTAGTTGCCTGTACTTTACTAAAGCAGCAAGTGTACTAACTAACTAACTAGTACTGCTAGAATAAAGCATTCTCTTTGAATTATGAGTTGGGTAACAATGTTAGTTAAGCTCAACTAGTGGGCTATTTATTTGTAAATGTACATTTAAGTAGATATATAATTACTAATACTTGGATAGAGCAGTGGTCTAATATGCCAGCCCAGGGACCAGGTTTAGAGTACCACATGCAGGCACGACTGGCTGTGTCTGATGGAGTTTAGATTGATTTGGGGATCATTCCTGGATGAATCCAACAAGTCAAGTAATTAAATTTCTAAAGAAAAATGCGAAAAAGCCACACTGCTAACAATAATTTGGGGATATTTCATTATGGCATATTCCATTTTTAAATATTATTAAATCTTTGTGAGCAGTATATAAAGAAATTGCTTGCCAACCTCAGGCTCAGCAGTCTAATGTGCTGGCCCACCATGCCAGGGACCTCATGTGCGTGTCCCATGTAGGCACAGTTGGCTGTGTCTAAGGGAGAGAAGACCAGCCAGTGAATTACTCCCTGCGCTGAAACAGCGGCCTGTGTCCATCCTGTAATGGATCTGGGTCTTCAAGATAAAAACACTGACCAGAATAAGTGAGGGTCAAATGTGATGGATAACTTGTTTGCTTGTACAAAACCATGTCCTTCATCAGACACCTTCAGACTGGTCTTATTGTCCAATGTCAACACCCAACCTGGTGGCCATGTTCCAAAAACTAGCACAGACCATTGTTGTAGCCGCAAACGAGGACAAATGTAGGGTGTAAATACACTTCTGACTCTATAGCATGTGGGATTGTTTGTTAAAATGTGAAAGATTGACATAAAGATAAGCAAGTCAATAATTTCATAAGACAAACGGATCGTCATGATAAGCGCTAAAACGGTTGTTGTCTCCCTCTAGCGGCGACTTACTGATATAGACCGCCATTTTTGTTTACGCGCATGCGCCTACACGCTCCTCCCACATCGATCCGGTTGAACTTCGTGGTGAAAGAGAGAAGGTCCAGCTGAAGCTGCACAGGTAAATAAAATAACATGGTTCTTGTTTTTGATCATGTTTTAACGAGAAACATAACACTCTTAATCAGTATAGTCTTTTGTAACGCTAAATATGCTCAGGGTTCACTAGTCTCTATGTTCATTATTAAATTGAAACATTTACATTATTTAGCAGGCGTTCTTAAAGTCTTACAGTCAAAGCAATCGTGGGTTAAGGGCCTTCTTCAAGGACCCAACAGTGGCACCTGGGCAGGGGCAGCCCTGGACCTTGGACCTTCTGCTTTATAGTCCAGTACCATTAGCGCTAGGTTATCACAGTCCCGGGTTTAATTGGTGTAGAATACAGATACAGCAAACACTTGCTGGTGTTTATTAATACATTATAAAGTAAAGACAAAAGGTGCATTTTGTTTATAGTATAATATTAATACAGTGTGCTTCATGTTATAGCTTAATGTCCTGGATCAGGAGATGAACCATTTGATCTGAATTTCAGATAACTCGAACGTCTGTCTCAGCCAATCAGATTGCAGGATCGGTACTAATTGTGGTATAATATTCGATTTTAACATCAGTTCTTAATCAGCCCATTACATATTGCACTCTCATTTGAGCACATTACAAAGTAAGGTCATGTTGTAGACGTGGATCTGCTCAAGGTCTACAGACTGTGGTAGTGGTCAAGGTTAGCGCTTAAGGTACCGGACTCTGGACCTGATGATCCAGGGTGCAAATCCCACCACTGCCAAGCTGCCACAGTTGGGTCCTTAAGCAAGACCATTAACCCACCATTGCTTGTTTTGTAAGACTGTATGAGTTGTAAGTTACTCTGGATAAGGGATAAATGCCGTAAATGATATTTTGTCAAACCGACCCAGATATGCAGTGACAAATCTCAAGAGTAGTTCCTAAATGGGATGCCAAAGGTGCTGTATTAAATGTATAGGCTACAGATTTTAGTAAGTTCGACCAATGATATTAAGAATGACCTTTAGATGGGACACTATATATGGGTGGAATGTGCAATGAGTATGATCTGGTGTAACAGAATCTTAAATCATCATGAAGATCGTTTCAGTTTGAATGTGTTTTGTAGTCATTGAATATGTGGTACTAATTTAATCTCACATCAAGAAGGTCCTGGGATCAATCCCAGGGTGGAGAGACCTGGGCCCTTTCTGTGTGGAGTCTGCATGTCCTCCCTTTGTCTGCGTGGGTTTACTCCGGGTACTCCGGTTTCCTCCTACAGTCCAAAGACATGCGTGTTAGGTTAATTGGTGTCTCT
>JAUZSU010196087.1:0-11853 GCA_034780255.1 Parotocinclus maculicauda | reverse complement strand
TTCTTTTGGCTTATGTCATGTCAGTATCATCCTGTCATTATGTATAACAATGTATTGCAATAGATAAATGGTTTTTTTTCAGCTATCTCCAGTCTTCACTTGACACAGTAGCATTTCTGCAGCCCCACGTGGTATCCCCCTCATTCTTTTGTAGCGTCGTCCTATTGAGTGGTAGGCTAGTTGCTACAATGTTATTTAATCATGCCTTGTGATGGCGATGTGCCCTCTTGTGTTGCACCTCTATTGCTTGCCATTAAAAATTATCTACCAAAAATTTTGTAAATTGCTGTAATCATAGATTCATCATGCTTTGGGCTGAATGGTGATGGTCCAAAGTCATGTATTTGGAGATGTGGTAAGACATACAAAAGTGAATGCACTTTACTACCATTACGTGTGGAGGTACTTGTGTTATATTGTGAGAAGCCATTTATGCTGATGCAGGTATTGATGAGATGTGGCACTGTGGAAAAGACAATTAATGCTTAAGAGGAAATTACATTTCAGAAAGACTTACCTTCCACAATTGAAAAGTTTGTTTTCTAAAGAATAATCAGTGTCTTTCCAACAAAACAATGCCACTGGTCACACTACAAAGACCACTTAGAAGTGACTTGTGAATAAGTCCATCATGCTAAATAACTGAGGACCTCATCAACTGTTTGAAGCCATTGCCATTTAGTGAAACAAAGTTCACATGACTGTGTGAAAATCTGTTTGAGAATTTACCCACAAGACTCAAACATTTAAAATAAATGAAAAGGAAAGGCTACCTATACAAAGTTACTCATCTTTGTTTTATTGTTGCAATGCTGACCAATTATGTGCTGCTGAACATTGAGTTTGGTCCTTTGCCATTTTTTTTGGCTGAGCGTACATAAAAAAACAAGGAAGACAAAGTCATGTGATGTTGAAGTACATATTAGTTTCTAGTCTAAAGAGTTAGGACAGTGTTTAAATTAAATTAGTGCATCACCCCAGTACAAAATCACCTCTGCAAGTGTCTGCAACCTGTCAAGCTGTAACTCATAAACAATGTGATTATGGGCACCTGGGATCAAAGGAAGATTAAGCTACAAAAGAGTCATCTCCATATCAATTTTTTATTCTGGTGGGTGCCACATGTGATCCAAGCAGGGGAGGGTGGCAGTCCTTTCTAGAAGATTTACTGAACCTTAAAAGCAGCAAACAAGCAGCATATAGACGATCTGTTGTGTGTGGGTTTCTCGTGCATGTTTACCTAAATATACGCAATTACTTTATTAGGTACATCTCTTTGTTACTACACTTCTGGTCCATTTAAATCACACAAACTTACAACACTGAAGCACTTTGTATTTATACAATTACAGACTGTAGCTCTGCTTCTCTACATACTTTGTTCATCCCCTTCACTCTCCAATAGGACCCCCACAGGACCAAACACAGATCAGGTACTATTTGGGTGGTGGACCATTTCAGGTTTGCAGTGACACTGATGTGGTGGTGTCTTGGTGCTTGTTGAGCTGGTATGATTGGATCAGACACAGCAGTCCTGATGGGAGTATTAAAGCAGTGTTTGTGCACTCAATTAGACATATTTAACAAATTGCACCACATTGTAGATTTAAAATCGGAGACAGTATCTCTTCTGTTGTTGCAAAGTTAGTATTAATCATTCGGTGCTCACCGAGCGCTGCCTACCAGATGCAGGTGGCTGGATATTTTTGGTTTGTGGGCTATTTTCAGACTAGCAGTCAGCACAGTATAACAGATTTAAAGAAACGTGATCACATTGTTCTCCTGTATACAAACACTGGCAAATTTGTAGATTGCCAGGTGGTCAGTTTGATGCCTTGTCAGCCTGACCACATTTCTCTGATAGACGGCTGTGCCCTTGTGACTCCCCTTCACTGACAATCTAGAAGCTATGAGCATTTGGCCTGGAGAAACAGGCTACAATTCAAAGCTTTAAAGTGCACAGTGTCATGTCCATGATTCCCTCTTACCTTCAAATGTCCTCACAGTTTCACACAAGTCCTAGTAATGACTGCAATGCAGGGGCAGGAACTGGTTCATTGTATTCAGGCTATGAAAGTATATCTCCATAAGTAAATAATTTAAACAATCATTCTGTCACAGTTCAAACTTTATTTTTCTTAGTCAGCACTAACACTAAGTATAAGCATACTGACAACCCATGCACAATAAATTCCACTTAATATTAAACTTAACTTATACTGGGGAAAAAAACAAAGGAAAAAAATAAGATACAAGATAGACTATAAGATATTATAGACTACAAATATATATACACACACATATATTAATCTACATTAAGACAAGGACAAAACCCACAATGGGCACAAAAGACAGCAAGGGTAAAGAAAATAATGCAATTTAAAATTCACCCACGTCCACCCTCTTGTCGCGAAACTTATTTCTGGCCTTGGTACGAGCCTTAAATGCAGCAGCATTGTAGAGGTGCTAGGGTGAGAAGAGAAAAACTGTTTAATACAAAATAGGAGATGCATAATTAAAATGTTGTGGCTTAAATCTTACCCTCTCCAAACGAGAGCTCTTCATAGCTTTCAGGGCAGCAGAATCCATTAAAAGGGCTGGTCCCAATCCAAACACATCTCGTACAAACTCATTTGCCTGTGGGTTAAGATAATAGCGTGTCATGGTCTACTAGGAAGACAGGAAGCTGAACTAGTGGTTTAAAGTTATAGTGCATTTGTGCACTAAATGTACAAGATATCCACAAACTAAACACCAACACAATGGGGTGAAACAAAACGCAAATGAACTGAAGTAAGATTGTGAGCAGTCTTAGACAAGTGAAATACAAAGAAAAACTTTTACTTCATCAGCTTTACCAATTTATGTAAACGCATGTTAATTCTAAATTGTATGCCTATAACGTTTCAAAACAAGTTAGGCAAGTAGATGACTACACTCTGTGGTATCACCTTTCCATAATCATTTTCCATAACTGAGGGCTCATTTTCCCCCTCATTCTTGATTAATATAAATCTTCAGCTGCAACAGTTTGGGGTCTCCATTGTCATATTTCCTACTAACAATGTAGATAGAAAAACAGATGGACTACAGTCTGTCATTGAACTACAAAGTGCTTCTATATGATATGGGGCTAACTTGGACTATGATTGCAGAAACAAGGTGTACGCCTATTTAAGTAATTGGTGAGCTTTTAATGAAGATAAGCTTCAACAGTTTGCACTGTTCAAGGTCAAGATGCATCATTTTGATCCTAATAATTGAACCTCACCAAACCCATTTCCATTGGAATGAAAAGTGTGTTAAATTGCCATATTCCCTTGGACTGTTTGCAACATTCATTTAAATTCCTATATAGTCCTACAAAATGCAAAACAATTCACTTGTGGTGACACAGATGCAACACACAACACATCAGTAATTTGTACCTGTAGATGGTAGTTCATTCCGGATCCCACAAACTCTCTGAATGCATCATAGGTCCTCTTTCTCACCCAGCTGTTGATAACCATTCGCTCAGTGCCAAACCGGATCGTTTCAATCTCAAATTCCCCATCCTGTTGAAAGTAGTAAGAGCAGTGTTAAATCTCCATTCTAAAGCAAAAACTTTTGAGCCTTTAAACTTCTCTCTAACCTGCACAGCTTTCAAAACATCCCTGAAGACAGATCGCTGCTTCCTCTTATCAGTCTTGGCCCGGTGTTTGTTGCAATCGGTGGCCAAAGCATTCAGTTTGTCACACAGCAGCTCCCAGTCCTCATAGTCAAAATTCTAAGCAGATGATACACAGGTTACAGTGTATCTTGCTGCAATATATTACTTCTTATAAAATGGGAGCGTCATGATCAAAAAGTCAGACTTCAAGCATTCATATTCAAAGAGAAAAAAAAAAACATATTTGAATGTAGAAAATCCACATTTGAATCTCAAATGATCTAATCCATACAACGATAGTACTGACAACATTTCAACCACACCCATTCCTAACTGTTTTGACTATAAGGAACCTAGAGGGAGCAGGGGAGAAAGAGCAGATTATTACTCCTTATTCCTGGTAAAAGCAGCTAAGACAGTTTGGTCATAAATGAATGGGGTTGGGTAATCGGATATGTATTTTTAGCCCAGTTATTCAGTTATTGTAAGAAATCAGAGTAGGGTCTCCACTTTCTTAGCTATAGTTAGTGCATTCTGTGAGAACATGATGTATTGACATACTGGAGTGTTCTCCTCTTAATTAGAAGGTAGTGTTCTGGCCTAAAGAGTGAAAAGGAAGTTGATGGTGACAATTCAATTACAGGGTAAATCACAAATACAACCCCAAATCAGGAACGGTTTGGCACCTTACATCAACTTACTCCATTACAGACAATACGAATCCAAACCAATAACAATTGTTGATAAACAGCCATTCCTGAATTTCAAGCGTGCAATTAAAACAACAAAGTAGTGTGATGTCATGGGATGACTAATCACGACTTGATACAAATGCAGGATCCACTGAAGGCTGAGTCTTTGAAGAAGGACCAAAGATGGACAGAGGACGAGACTGAGGGTATTGACAAGGTCTTCTCGATACGGTATGCGTCTACATCACTACAGTATCTCACATTAATACCTGGGTGTTTTAGGTTTTTTTTCTTTGTCAAGGAGTGTTTCTTGGGTTCATAGTGTGTAATTGTAACCGCACTAGCAAATATAAACAGAACTCACTGGGTCAATGTCCCTGGCAAGCTCAAACAGCAAGGCAATGGTTTCTCCAGCTGCAATGCGCATGTTAACATCATCACTCTCCAGCAAAAGTGGCAGCTTGGCCAGATGTCTGAAATACAACACAACCAAATTAGTGTCTTATATTTATTCCTTAGTGAATGAAACCTCAAAAAGTAAGCAGTTTAGAAATGCGTAAAGTTATAAAGGGTTTATCAACCTGTGATCCATGTAACCCCAAGAGCTTTAAAAAGCCAATAAACAGCCACCAAGTTTATTTTTTATTGTATGCATTAAGTCTTGCATTCTTATCTACATTTTATGTCCTGTGTATCTTTTCTGAAATGTACGGATTTTCTTCATATTAAAAGGTTAAGAACCACCATCTTGGAGCATGTCGCTGCTTACTTATGGATTATTGTTGTAATATGGTTGCTGCTGCAGATGGTGAGCAGCAGAGCCCAGGAGAGCAATGCGTTGGTGTGGAGCTGAACATTCTGAGGGCTCAGAGAGGGCCTGCTTCCATCCTCGTGCACATATGAACGTGTGAAGAGGCTCTCGAAGCACTCCATGGTGGCATACACATCCTGGAGAAAAGGCAAAAAGACTGAATCAGGGCCATGTCCTCCCAAATATAAAACTACTGATTCTTCCAAGCCTTTCTGAACTATTTACTGGCAGACATGCTACAGTCATGTGTTGTATATACAGCCAGCCCTAACTCCAGCTGTACAATCCACTGAACTTAAAACTCTGTTGTTTTTCTTTAATTTAATGTCAATTGAATTGTCACACTGTAGATGGTTGTGTCCCCCCAAACCATCACTGGCCCACCACAAAGCAGTCATGTTGAATGACATTGCTGGTAGGTAGGTAGGTAGGTTATTGGACGTTTAACACAGAGACTGTCCTTGGGCGATATTCACAGCAATGGTTATGTAGGACAGTTTGTTAGCGGTGAAACAGTACAGCGCATCACGCAGGCAGGTTCCAACTGTCGAGCATGAAATTACATGCATTTTTTCAGGTCTGTTATATTGGCAGGAAATTGAGCAGTCTTTGTTTTTACGGTATTAAAATGGCCCATATGATGGGGGTTATAGAAAATAGTTGACCATCTTTGCTGTAGGCAGTACACTATTAATATATTTTTTACCCTGACAAGGAGTGCAGGTCAGGGTTGCTAAGCCATTTACTAAGTACAACTGAATGACGTTGCAGGTGGCATAACATTCTCCATGGTATCCCCAGACCATGTCACGTCTGTCACATGCTCAAGAGAAACCTGCTCTCATCTGTTAAAAGCACCAGGTGCCAGTTGTGGATCTGTAAATCATGGTGTTCAATGACAAATGCCAATCGAGCTCTACGGTGGCAGGCAGTGAGAACAGGGCCCACTGCTGGACATCAGGCCCTCAAAGCCTGTTTCTGATTGTTTGGTTACACACATTCTTGTCAGTGGCATTTCGTATGGCAGTACACATCCTTTTCCCCATACAAAGGAACAGATAGCTGTGTCTAGCTGAGGTGTTAGAAACTTTCTTCAGCCTTGTCCAACTCTCCTAGAGGAACTGCCCACCGCCTTCTGTCTTTTACATCTATGTGCCATCCAGCAAGAGTTGGACTACCTTTGCAACCTCTTTAGGACCCAGGTACTGCAACATGGTACCAGTAGTGACAGTGACCATAGCCAACTGCAACACTAGTGAAAGTCAGCCAAAATGGACAACGAGGGACAAAATGTCAATGGCCACCACCTATTAAATTATTTCTGTTTTGGGGGTTACCTTATTGTTGCTCCTCGAGAGCACCAAACGGATTATAAACACCCCTGCTACTTAACTGACCAAATAAAATATTCCAGAAGTTAAAGTGAGTTGATTCTATACTCTGATTTAAGTCTTCCTATAACTGTAGTGTATATACTAGCAGGTCATGTGATGTCCTAAAGCTAATCTCTCTTCTTAGCTACAGTCTTAAAGGACCGGTGCAAGACAAATGTGAAACGCTATATCCTTCCCCCAACACGCAGACTATATACATTTTAAAAGACTCAAATTTCAGGGCACACCACTTACACTCAGTATTAAGAAGTAAATAAAATAAATGAGTATTCAACCAGATTTTACACTTCTATAACAGAGGACACTAATTTCAGAAGTCACGATTGTATAGTAATAAACAAATATATATAGCATAGCATAATATAATAATACAATATAGTATAGCATAAACAAAGTGACTCAGATACCATGAGGCGCAACAGGTAACAGGTTTGCTATGTAAAAAAAATCTTTCGAATAAAACAAAGTAAATAAATTACTCACCAATATATCATCTTCGGCTACCAGGGTACAGAGGCCCAGACTTGTCGCACACTGCAAAAACAGCAAGAGATAAATATTACATTGCTTCATGTGGGCAACCATAGCAAAGGAGTTCTGTCACTCACAGCTTGTCTGGCTTGAATGTTTGCTGATCCATCATTGAGGATTGTCTTGAACACAGGCTTCAGTGTCTTAAAGACCTCCTCACTCTCGATTCCGGAACCCAGCTGAAGACACAGGAGGCAAGCCAGGGAAGCAGCCGCACGCTGCTCCTCTCATTTACCTAAACTCATAAATGAAAAAAACAAAAACATTTAACCTACATCTGCTAAGGTCGATTGTAGTAACGTGCTGAGCTTTGCAAACTTGACATCGACCTTTTTTCAAGCAGCGCTCTATGCTGTCAGTGACAGTCATCCTTCTCTCCAAAATAAACTCGTGCAGGATTTTGGTTGCCATGGCAGTCTTCAATCCATCAAGGGCACCTTGCCTGGTTTTAGCACTACAAGGGAAAAAACAAAACAAAAAAAAACACCACACTACAGAATGCGAAATTAGCACAGGAAACCATGCACAATAATAAGAAGTTAACAAAAAGACGATTAAACTAAGTTATTGACATAAATCTGCATAATTGGCTCAAACCTTTTGTCAACTGTGGAATCAATGTAAACCTTCAGTTTGTACTCAAAATCATCTTGAGCTGTATCTGCAACCTCTCCACCTGCCACACAGGAAAAAAAAAAAAAAAAAAAAATTAAAAATAAAATAAAAAACTGCTTTAGATCAGCCGGGCAATATTTTATTGTATCATGAAATTTAGTTTTTAATACACAATACGCTTTTCTGAGCATACCGAGAATACATGTCAGTACTTAAAGAACACCGGCCAACTGCATGTTTATTACAAAGTGAAATTAGTCCGATTTAATTGGATGAAGTGCAGCACAGTTGATATTGCTTTACTAAATATGAAAAGTAAACAGTCATACTTTAAGAAACTGTCACTACAGGCATAATGACAAAGTATTGTTAAAGTCTTTAAATATTATGATATAATATTTTACCATATTGCACACCCCTACTTTGTATAATGATACAGGTCACTACATTAGACAGTAGCTTCAGTGTTCAATGCCTTCTTTAATCCATTGTTCAGCTCATTTAGCAAGATTTCAATTGCAGTAAGGGAACTGAGATGGCAGCCTGTGGTTCTTAAATCGTGTGTGTGTGTGGTTTACGGTCCAGCTAGAGGATTCGCCCATTCTAAAGTTTTGAGAAGTGAATGGAGAGCAACTTCTGTCATGTAAACATTTGGTTTTACACGAAGCAGAAAAGCACCATCTGTAAAGTCTGTTTTAGCTGGAGGTGGCAACACTAGCAATCTTTTAATTTAAGAACATTTAAGATAATTGAAAAGATTGCTAGTGTGCAAGTTTTAAAAAAGCAACAAAAACTGAAATAGCATCAAGATGTTGGTGTTGTTTCATAGTCAGTTCAGCTCCTTTGGCCATTAACCATTGTGGGTATTTTTTGTTGAAAGATTTAAGAATTTTCCTGGTGAGTTATTATGGATTATTTCTATTCATGTTCATTGCCATGTACTATGTTTTTAGGTACTTG
Organism: Parotocinclus maculicauda; assembly: GCA_034780255.1. Classification (NCBI taxonomy): domain Eukaryota; kingdom Metazoa; phylum Chordata; class Actinopteri; order Siluriformes; family Loricariidae; genus Parotocinclus; species Parotocinclus maculicauda. The sequence continues at coordinate 3,198 of JAUZSU010196087.1, read as the reverse complement.
AAACGTAACATTACACTTGCTGTAAATCAAACTTTTGAAATGTCCCAACATTGTCTTTTCTTCTTCATTATTAAATCGTTGTCTTGCATGTCAAGACTACACCTTACGCATGTGCTTTGGTCCCATCTGCTTGCTTGGAAATTTGTATTGTTTATTTTAATATACAGGTTTATTTGTTTTTGTTTTTTTCCATTCTATAGTACAATCTTTTAAACATATGAGATGTTAATTCCGGTTTTCTTTCTAGTTAAGAATTACATATGACAGCTTACAGAAACAAGTGCTAAAAAAAGATTGTTGGATATGTTGGCTTGCACTTGGCTCAATTCTCTCATTAGCTTTAGCTTTGTGGCATTGGTCACCACAAACATCAATAACTCCAAATGTGCTCTAATTGTACTATATTACAGCCTTGACAAGAGCCAAGGTTAAGCAAAGGCACTGAACTGCACCCAACTCCGGTCACAGTTTTATACAGACGGCAAGTCATACATACTGTAAGGTATTTAACACAGTAAAAACACATCACACTAAATCCTAGGTATAAGTGATTTATTACCTACTAAAAAGATGTACATATAAAATAAATCACAGGCACACAAGAACCCAAAAATAAACATCCCACAATGAGCCACACGCTAAATACTGGAAACAGGAAACAAACATGCGAGCAGCTGAGTCAAAATAACCACTTCAATACAATACATATGCCTAAAATATATCAAAACCGATACTGAAACGATACCACAGCAAACAAAATGTAACAATAGATAACATATTATGGCACTCAATTTGTATTTGCCGACAGATCTCACTAGTTAGACAGTTTATAATGAGCACATTATCTGACAATAGAAGTTATTTTGGACAAAAATGTACATGCCATAATTTACATTGCCAGTACTGCTGAGGATCCTGAGTTGAATAAATATGAGTAGAGCATTTTAACTGGTACCTGACATAATACTTGTGATTGTGAACACCTGAGGTTAAGCAGTTTGGAAGTTAAGGTAAACTTCCATTACTAGCGTGAACATGTATTAACACTGGTAAGTTAATACCAGCAAAACAGTTATCAATGCACTTAACATCCTCATCAATAGCATATTGTTAAAACTAATTCTTGTCACATAATGGATCTCACTGATCTGATTTATATTTGAGGGCATGATCATAATGTAATTGTTATCCATCATTATCTAACCCACTGCTCTGTAGAGCTCTTAGTACTAGTAAATTAGAAGTGTCTCCCCTGATCTGCGTAGATCTAAAACAGCTTTAGAAGACAGTTTTTGTTCATGGGCTTTATGTGCTTAAACTAACTGCATACTTCTCCTTGCGTGTACTTTCTCAACAAAACGTGGTCGATCGACAAAAGCGCTGGAAAGTTGTGTGCATATACTGGCCCGGTGGAACATTGACTCCTACTCCGAAATAAATGCAGTCATTTAATGTAATGGTACACTGAAAATTGGGTATCCTACTATTTGTAAATATCAGGGTATCACAATACTTCTCTTGTATTGGTACACCATGCAACAAGACAGATTCTGATTTTATTGTTCAATGCTTTTTTTGGTAGCGATTTGCTGTCGTCACATTCAGAAAGGTTGAAGTGTGACGCCGTAAAACAAGAAATCTAGCAGATAGCAAAACACAACCAGTGCTCCAATGTATTCAATTTGTTAGGACATGGCCCAGTTTTACACAGATAAGAAGCTTATCTAAGCAAATTATTTAACAAATGTAACTCCAAGTTGCAAGCACTTTGGTTAAGACAACTAGTTCGCTTGGTGAATGTAAAAACATTTACACTTTTCTAGAAGTTTGAAGTTGTGTTATAGATTTTTCCTTTTTCATAATGTGTAATTTGACACGTTTACAAACTATAGTTCCAAATATATATAAAATCTTATTAAGGGCCGTTACAGTGTTACAAAGCACATACACCATGGTGTTTTGGCCATATCATCCCACACATAATAACAATGATAATAACAAATAATTTTGATAAAATTAGTAAAAAAAAAAAATTTAAAACCCCAACATTTTGGGTACTACCATCTTTTAAAACATTAAGACCATTTTCCAGTACAGGGACAAGCAACATTACGATTATAGATGCTACACACTACATTAGAGGTAGACTGAAAGAAAAAAGTATGACTTGCTACTGTAAATAAAGGTAGATTCAGATGTAGATTCCCATGTTTGCTTACAGAAACGTACCTTCTTCTACCACGCTGGTGGTATCGCTAAAGCTGCTGCAGTGGCTGAGCGTCTCAACAGAAGCATCCTCATCACTGAAAAGCTGCACAGCTCCATGCTGTCCCCCTGTAACACCAACAAACCAAAGCAAAGTAAATTCCTTTAAGTGGTTTCAGAAAGATCAGCAGCGTTTTACATGTGATAATGCCGATTATTCATTTAAATTCTGGTCAAATTATGCTAGGCGTTATTTTTGCATGTCAATGCCACTCATCAGTGGCTGTAGATAAAATGGACCATTTTACCACTGCAACGAGTGCAGGAGGGAAAACCGTTTGAGAAATGAGGGATGGTTTGGAGGAAAAGCAAAACCACTGAATTATACCAGAATGCATTGAAATGCATTACAATAGCTGAAAATACTTTAAAATATGAATTAAAATAGGCAGGCAAACTTTAGCCTAGTAAGGAAAAAAAGGGTACAGATGGAACAACATAAGGATTAGCTGCTCCTATTACTGAGTAAAAAGCCAGTTTCTAGAAAGAGGCTGGGCTTGCAACATCAAGAGCTACTTTCTCATCAAACAGTTCTGAGACTTAGTAACAAGTAACTGCCAAGTAGGGTAAATATAGGGCCATAAGATACATTTAAATTTTCTTCCAGTTTTGTTAAGGGATTTTTCACACGATTTAGCTTTTTTTAAATAACCACAATACAGTAAACGGTGCAAAAGGGTACATGTTCAGCTAATCTATGAGTTCAGCTATGTCTTTATGTGTGACTACAGGAGAAATGGCCACCAGCACACTCCTGTCCAGATCAACAGAGCTGAGGTAGAACGTGTCTCCAGCTTCAAGTTCTTGGGCGTCCATATCTCTGAGGATCTTTCTTGGACTTTCAACACCTCACAGCTGATTAAGAAGGCACAGCAGCGCCTTTACTTCTTGAGGAGACTGAAGAGAGATCATCTTTCTCCTCATATACTCACC
>JAUZSU010196077.1:0-11853 GCA_034780255.1 Parotocinclus maculicauda | reverse complement strand
GCAAGACCCTTAACCCAACATTGCTTGAATTGTAAGACTGTACCAGTTGTAAGTCGCTCTGGATAAGGGCGTCTGCTAAATGCTAAACTGATAGAATGTACCTGCAGTCATTTTATAAGATACACCTACTCATTATCGTTTACACAAATCACTTGGCAGCAACTCTGTGCATATGGGCATGTTGATATGGTCAAGACAACCTGCTGAAATTCAAACCCATCATCAACATGGACTAAAGGTGATTTAAGTGACTTTTAATGTGGCGTGGTTTTGATGTTAAATGGGCTGGTCTGAGAATTTCAGAAACTGCTGATCTAGTGGGATTTTCACACATAGCCATCTCTGGGGTTTCCAGGGAATGGTCTGAAAAAGAGAAAATATCCAGTGAGTGGCAGTTCTCTGGGGAAAAAAATGCCTTGTTGGTCTCAAAGACAACATTTACTCAAAAAACACTTGTTACAAAAGATGTATGAAGATCTCTAAAGTTGAACATTGAAGCATATGAGCTACAACAGGCGAGGACCACACCAGGTGCCACTCCTGTCAGCTAAGAACAAGCTACAGTTTGCACAGGCTCAACAAAAATTCGGGCAACAAAAGGTTTGAAAAATGTTGCCTTATCCGATGAAGTTTTTGCGGTGGCATTTGCATGGTAGGGTCAGAATTTGGTGTAAACAATATGAAAGCATTGCCACCATCCTGCCTTGTATCAACAGGTCACTGGTGGTGGCGTGATGGTGTGGGAGATATTTCTTTCCACACTTTGGGCCCCTTAATAAGAACTGGGCATCATTTAAATGTCACAGTCTACCCGAGTATTGTTTCTGACCATGTACATCCCTTTATGACCACAGTGTACCATCTTCTACACAGCAAGATGCAAAGCTCACATCATTTCAAACTGGATTCTTGAACATCATTCGTGAACAGCTTGTGCCGTCACTAGATCTCAATATGATACAGCACCTTTGGGATGTGGTAGTATGGGAGATTCACATCATGGATGTGCAGCCGACAAATCAGTGTGATTAATGTGTGTGAAGCTGTCATGTCAGTATGGACCAAATCTATGAGAAATGTTTCCAGCACGAGATCCTAGCATGAAATCTCAAGGTGAACATAATGAAGTGGTGAATTACTGAACACCAGACCAAAAGGATTTTTCCCATGTATTGATTGATTACAGATGGATTATTGTGTGTCGATTGTCTCTGCTGATTCTAAAATGGTCTCACAGAACCCCTCAAAAGCAGCACAGAATAGTGGAAGAAAGAACAACCATCCCACATTCTCTAAATCACATCTTCTGCATTATAAGCCCCTTGTTTGAAGGAGTTTGAGTTTAAGGCTTGTGAGGACAAGTGCAGCACAGAAAGGGACTTATGGTGTGTGTGCATATTTAAAGAATACCATACAGAGTTATTCAGAGTTTGTTTGTGCACCGAGTTGAAGCGTTTTGTTGAGCTCTGCCTGTGCTTGTCTCCACTCTGGCTCGTTAACCTTTTTCAGTCAAAGTTTCAGTCTTTTTTGCCTTTGGCTGTAAATCAAATGTGCCAAGATTTTTACTTTTTGTTTCTTAATACTCAGGTACTGATGGGCAGAGTTCCTGATCGGGGAGGAAGACCCTCTGAGATCGACCCTCCTCTTCCTGAGATGCCTCCCTGGCAAAAGAGACAGGATGGAGGAGGAAGAGGAGGTGGTGGATTTAGAGGTGGTGGACGGGGAGGAGGTGGATATGGAGGTGGACATGGGAGTGGCAGATATGGAGGTGGTGGACAAGGCGGGTGGGGCCGAGGAGGAGGAGGAGGAGGAGGACAGTGGTCGAAAGGTGGTAGAGGAGGATATTACCAGCGTTGACAGCATTTTGTGTTTGAAGTGAAGCCTAATGATGAACATGTATAGTGTGAATGATTAGAATGTGAATTTCCATCATTCATTTTTCCGTTATTTCAATCTTAATTTTAAAGATGTGTTTAGAGACTGAAAGCAAGATCATAATGGACCCTGAGCTGAAGCCAGAAGTGTATGGACACCCCTTGTGATAAGTGGTTTGGCATTTTATGGTGCATAATTTGCTAAGAGGTATATCACATCAAGACTGCAGTAACACAATGAATTTGGGAATTGTTATAACAGTAAAACCACCTGCTTAATATTGTATAGGTCCTCCTCCTGACACCAAAGCTGTGACCCATCAAGGCATAGACTTTACAAGACCTCTGAATGTGTCCTGTAGTATTTGGCATCAATAGATTTCTGTTTAAGTCCTGTAAGTTCTAAGATAATTGACTTCTACTGATGCTTAATCCGATTGAGATCTGGAGAATCTGGAGGGCAGGTGCCATGTTTGTCTAACCATTTCTGGACAGTTTTTTAGTGTTGCAAGGTGCAAAATTAGGGAATACTCTTGGAGTGCACTTGGTTGTAGCAATGTGTATGCATTTGGTAAATGTTAAAGTAATATCCACATTAATTCCTAAACTCGAGGATTCCTACCTGAACATTGTCCAAAGCATCGCACTCATTATTATTCACTTCATCTGTCAGTGGTATTACTGTTATGGCCGACTGGTGTTTATATACTATGTATCATAGCCAAAGGTTTGTGGACACCTACATTTCATAACACATGAAATTGAATAATAAATATATGTAATAAATAATTCAAGTATGCAATTTGTACCCCAAAATGTTTCCTAGTGAAGTGGTTCAAGTAATCAGATCCCTGCAGGTCCATATTAATGCCTGCAAACATGGATGTGTGAGATCTGCGTCCACAGACCTTAGATCATGTAGTGCACCTGTTACTAATGGTTATACTTTGTACTGTTTTTGGAGCAGCAAGCACTGTACTTTGTTTATGATTAAATGTAATCAGAATTTAAAAAGCATGTCTTTAGTAGTACAGGTATGTGCTGCATAAACTGTTTGGACAATGTCTGTTTGTATATATACGTCTGTGGCCTGATTATTTCATTATTAAGGTAAATACATTACAACTGCTGTTTTACACACAGCACAGCGCAGCTTTTGTTGCAGTTGTAGTGAAAACCCATGCAGCATCAGCGTGAACAGACTGAATGCTGAACAAAATTTGGCTGGCATAGTAACCCTTATAAACACTGAGATGATGATGATGAACAGGTCTTACTTACTGACAGCCTGCAATCAAGAACCATATCATGGTTCATGGGAAAGTATCTAATTAGTTTCTACTTGGGAATTACAACCAAATAGAGTGAGAAAGTCTTAGGTTCAATCCCAGGTGGAGCGGCCTGGGTCTATTCTGTATGAAGTTGTGCGCGTGTCCTCTTCATGTCTGTGTCGATTTAATCTGATTTTACAGTCCAAAGACAAGCTTTAGGTTAATTAATTACACTAATTTGTCCCTAATCTGAGTTTATATAGAATTAGCTTCAATATAAACTTGAGTGTTGACTTAACCTTGTATCTGTAGTTGAATGGCCAGCATGGTTATTTTAAACACTGTGCTGCCAGTTAAGATTATTCTAGGACCCTATAGCAGTAATGTGCTTCCATTTTTCTCATTTTAAATAATACGGTTCAAAGGTGCTCCCTGTGTGGCATATTCCATTCTCCCTCTGCCAAAGTTGCAGGTTGGATATTTATCACCGCATAGGCCACGGCCACATCTTTTGACCAGCAGATGCAGCAAGGAGCAACTGACTTATTGTATCATACCTGCATTCGTGCGTCAGCTTTGCCAGCATCTTGATCAGCCAGAGGAATCCCCATTTCAGCAGCAGGGGAGGATTCTCTGTTTAAGATGACCTCATCCAGACATAACCAGATGTTTTTGTGCAGCACCTTACCAGGACGAGGCACCACAGACATACCACATTAAATCGCTGTGCCACCAGAGTGAGACAAAGCATTATATTTGAGTGAGTAAATTAAACTTTTGTTTTAAATCTTCACAAAGCTATGCAGTAAAGCTCCACATTGGGTTGAAGTAGTTTGTTCTGTTAAAACCACAAAGTACATGAATTCATTTTAATGATCTAAAATTATTTTAGTGCAGTAATTCAGTGGATAAGATTTTATTCTCCAACAAGGGGATGTTTGTCGTGTTATGGTAACAGATAAACAAAAGTACAATATAAAACATATATGGTCTATAATAAAATACACCTAATGAGGTGAAATAAGTAAGATTTTATCATGCATTTGTTGTGATAGATTTTGAGACTAATTGAGAATGCTTAGAGAATCACAAATATTGTTTTAAAACTATATCTAGCAGTCACCCTTAACCATAGTTACTTAAAACTATTACTAGCCAATTTTAAGCACCTGACGGTGGCAACCTGGAGGATGTGGGATTTGAACCCAGGACCATCTGGTTCACAGTCCAGGACCTTAACCACTAAGCTACCCAATCCCACTTATGCTTTAATAAATAATGCATGAAAGGCTTAATTTAACAAAAGGCAAGGAAAATAAGATCTCACAGTTCCATCTATCAACGATTCTCTTTGGGTGGCTCATGCTTTGTTGAGTATATATGCATTGCTTTATTTTCTGCCAAACAGTGGGGTGTCAGTTTTTGTTTAAACATAAACGCTGATTATAACTAATTGTTGAGGGTTCTGAGATTGTATGTGTACATTCAACAAACTAAGGAAGACATTTCGGTCAGATAAGTGGATCCTTAGTTTGTTGTTAGTCTCTCATTGTGACCAAGCAGATTTACAGTAAATGGTCAGTGACATATATAACATCATCTCCAGAGAGCCAGTACTGCTCCTTTAATCCTGTTGTATTCAGTTATGCACTTTTGGTGTAGAATTCCCTTGTGCATCAAAAAAAAAATAAACCTAAAAAAAAAGTATTAACCTACAATTAAATTAAAGTGAATCTGGAAAAAAAATACATGAACAGAACAAAACCGTTGGCTCTCCACCAGAGGGCAGAAAAACCTAAAACATTTATTTATTTATTTATTTATTTTTTTTATTCAATTATTGGTACTGCGGCGGATCCGCAAAATACCAAAAAATATATATATATATTTTGTATTTTTCCAATATGATCGTTGGCAGATCCGCGAAACAAGCAATAAAAAAAGTCTGGCCTAATGTATGGTAAACAAAATGGAGACTATTATGTTTTAGAGCCCCCTCTGTTTGTTTGTAGTTTAATTGCTTTTTTAACAGTATGTATTAGTTGCATTTCTTGTAAATGTGTTAAAGACCCAGTGGTGCTTTCCGATCAGGGCTTCACACAGACGCATTAAAAACATGCCTGTCCTAAATTTGCAAGGATAGTTTGGTTTATTTAATGTATTATTTTTTTAAACCACTCGGTATAACATATATACATTAAGCACATGAGGCATGATCTTTAAATTAATGTTTATTTATAACTCACAAAATATTTTATTTAGGCTATTTATTATATTTAGACCTAATGTTACATGTTCAGGCCTGTACACTCCTGGGCAAATAAAATGGGCCAAACATGCAAAATTGGAAGAAGAAGAAAGTGGTCAGGAATTAGAAAAATTCACTCCTGAGATCTGTTTTTACTTGTCGCCAATCACTGCTGGAGTGAAAAGGCTGGGACAGTTTTCTTATACACAAAGATGTAATCATGAAAACATTTAAATGTTTGACTTAAGACTCAAACTCGCACGTCCAAATCAAACAAAAATAGATTGTCATGTTGTTTTTCTTAAAAGTTTAGCCATCAGTTGGTATTCCATCATACCTGATGCAGCCCATCACAAGCCTGACATCAAGTTATAAACCAGAAGCAGAAGTGGCTACTATCTGCAAGTAGAGATCTACAGTTTGCACTCCTCAGGTGAATGAGTGAGGGAAAAAAATAAAGCAAAATATTATGCAGGGTTTGCTGTCAGAAACTGCATATTCTTTGTCAGACCAACTGCACCTATTTAGAAATTTACAAGAACGCTAAAGGCACAACAAATCACTCTGACCTATTAGTAGTGCTAGCCATTTCTGTTTTGTGTCTGTTAGAATATAGGAAGTTTGATTCAGGGTGATTCTGTAGAGTTGTGTGGACTGATGATTTATGTTGAATGATGAAGCTGCAGAGAGCAAAGAACTGGTGAGAAATGCATTTAATTAAGCATGAAGGTAGCGGTGTCATGGTGTGGGGAGTCATTTCAGCTACTGGTACTGGTGAGCCTTTTCACTGTGGAAAGTCAGTTAATGTTTTGGAATACAGGACATATTAAACAAAGGGAGAGAAAAGATCTCATGTAAGCTTTCAACATTATATCTAGGCCACCCAAGGAGGATGGGTCCCTTTTTAAGTCTTGGTCCTTCCAAGGTTTCTTTCTTCTATATTCAGGGAGTTATTCCTTTCCAATGCCACCCTAGGCTTGTTCAATTTGGTATTGGCCTGTTAAGATAATATAATATTGTTAAGCTGCTTTGAGACAATGCACCACTGTAAAAAGTGCTATATAAATCAATTTGACTTTGATAATCCTACTCACAATACAGAGGCCGTCAAGAAGTGTCCATCAGGCCTGGGTAGTGTCCAGAGAATATTTGGTCTCACGTTAATCACAGACTAACCAGAAAACATTTGTAAATCACTCATATTTCAATCACATGTTAGAAGCCATTACCAATGAGTGGAACGACACTGACTCATTATTCACAATAATTAAACATTTAAGGAAATCAAATGGAAAGTCTATACAATACTTAGTTACAATTTGTTGAAGTCTTGCTGACTTCTTGGCCAGTCATTTGCAGATGAGAGATTTTAAAAGGTGAATTATTCACTTTTCCTTTTTTTTTGCTTGCCCAGAAGTGAAGGCTCTAGTATTTCTTTCCATATTCTCTTGCACAAATATCAGCATGGCATACAAACTAAATGCTGCAACTTATGAGTGAACGTGTCCCTGCTTTCATAGGGAACATTTTCTACTAGCAGTGTAAAAAAGTTACTATATAAACATTATATTACTTCATTTCACTCAACGTATTCTCTCACAGTAAATAGAAATGGTTTGAACACGTACAGAATGTTTAATACATGTGATTAAGCACACATGAAAGGGCTGAAGGGGTTTTAAACGAGAACAACAACTTTTTGACAAATTAGAAATTTAAGACGTACGATTTAAGAAGGCAGAGTTTCGGATTATCTGCACTGCCTCTGATTGTTCCGAGCTCAGTCTGCTCAGAGGCAGGAGGCAGGTACACATCCTCAGACTCTGGTGTGTTAGCAGTAGATGGACCAATAGATGATGTTAAAGAGGGTGTAAGCTCCTGGAAAGATCACCCTTGAGTATTTGTCTATGGCGTGAGTGTCTATCCAGATGTTGATGTAGCTTCTTGGGTTTTTCACCTGGCTGCTGGTTTGATTGTCTGCTAATGTGAACTGAGCCAAGATCCTCTCCTGCCTTCCTCCGTTCTGTGGTGTGCCGTAGTTCCCTGTGGGGCTTTGGTCCATGTCACGAAAATCAGTGGTCACTATCAAGTCCTCATCAGGGTTCGCTATACCACATGTGCAGGGTAACTATAGGAGAAATAGAGCATGATGAAGAGTAACTAGTTAATCTGGTTCTTAACTAGTAATCTGGTAAAGTTCAGTTTCTCTATGGATTTTGATTGTTAATTATATAACATTTAGTGAACCATGATCTCTAGATGCCAGACCTTTTGGTCTCTATACTGCATCACTCCTTCTGTGTCCCTTTTCTGTTTCCTCAGACACTAGTGCATTATTTTCTTGTTCTAAGATGTCAGACCCTCTTGTTATATCTTGAATTTAAGATGTAAGGAAGCAATGTAGCCAACAGCCTGCACCCTGCTGGAGAACTGGTTTTTGATTAAGTGTCTCTCTGGTTCAAACGTGGCCTCTGGCATTTGGCAGTGTGTGAGGGCTATTGATTTCATTATGTCCTCAGGTCTGGTGCACAGGGCTTACCAAGAGGGTCTGGCATCTAAGAAACCAAGAGAAGGGTCTGGTCTGGTGCTGGAAAGAAACCAAAAGGGTTTAGTTTGTAAGGACAGAGGGAGTATGGTTGGGAGTCCCCCCAGGATAAGGGCCTACTCTGGGACGATCCACATCAGGGGTGCCCATTCACATACATGTGTGCATGTATATATACTAATGTACTCAGCGGTCTACTTTGTTAGCCTGGTGCTGCCTTTTGGCTAGTTTGTGCAGACATGATTGATGAAGATGACTAAGTTATCACCTGGCTCTGAAAGCTCCCAGGCCAACACTGAACTGGACTGGTGTCCTGTCCAGGGCGTGCTTACACCTGTGACAATTATCTAAGGGGGTAGGCGCCATCCTTTAACAGCAGAATAACAGTTATTTAAAGGTAATCAAAAAGTTATCCAGGGGAGGGTCTGTAGCCTAAACTGGATTTGGTTCAGGCAAAGGTTCCATAATCCTTTACATTGCAAACCTCATCCAAGATTCAAACTCAGGCCTTCAGGAACTGCCATTTACAGTAACTGCAGTAGCTGCAGGTTAAGTAAGGTTAAATGACTACTTAGTCCTGCCCTGTTGGTCTGTGGGTATCCAATGTCATGAACAATTCTCCACCACTGCTGGGCCCTGGGCCCTAACAGCACCTTCTGGCCACCTTCTTCACATATATCCAGACAAAACATGAAATATCATGGGTTCATGCTGTATGCAATAAAATAAATTTCAAATGTGAATGTTTTGTTTTGATCATTTTCCATACTATGCTAACTTTTGTTCTAGTTTGAAGTTGTATATTGGTGAAATTCAAATTCACTAATAGTCTAAATAACGCCAGCCCTCTAATGATCACACCTTCAATAGACTGTGTATGTATTAATATAGGTAAAAGAAAGTCAGTGCAGATTTTCTTTATTTCTACGCTTGCCTAGTATTCATTAATGTATATTTTGAGGTCTTGTTCAAGTATTAATGTTTGCACACTAGGGTTTATATCATTAATCATTAGTCATTAATCTCTGTTCATTTGGTTCATCTCAGTCAATTCACTAAAATTAGGGGATATTTCATTATGGGATATTTCATTTAGAAATATACCCTAGTTTTAGTGAGTATTCTCCACAATAAAACTGACCTGCTCTCGGAGCTTCCTCTCTGTGCGCTCCTGCACTGTGGTCAGGTAATTTACAGCTGCGTACTCTATCACCGAGAGGAACACGAACACGAAGCTGACCCATAGGTAGATGTCAACAGCTTTGATGTAGGACACCCGTGGCATTGAGGCATTGACCCCAGTGATGATGGTGGACATTGTCAGAACTGTAGTGATACCTGTGTAGCAGGAAACAGGTAAATGTTTCTTCTTAAGCTATTAGTTAACACTACAGTTAATGCAGTAGTTTAAAGCTTGTTTGTTTGATTCACTTAGAATGTGCTTAAGTTTGTGAACCCTTTACTGTAGCTACATTTTTGCATAAATATGGCCTACAACATCAGATATGTACAGTTCTAAAATTAGATAAAATCCCTGATTAAACTAATTAGACACAAATGTACATGGTTATTAATTGAGAAAAATGATTTACATTGATGTTATTTTGCAGATGTCCTTATGCAACATACGACAACTTATATAATCTTACCATCCAAGCAATTGTGGGTTAAGTGCCTTGCTCAATGACCCAACAGTGGCAGCTTGGTAGAAGATTTGAACCTTTTAGTCTATATGCCAGTACCTTAGCCGCTAGGCTACCACAGTCCAATCACAGAGTTACTATTAAACATCATTGAGCGACAGTCATGTGTTGTGTGGCAAAGTTCAGTTAAGGAATAGCATTCAATCTGAAAGTAAAATGAATCTGGTGCAAGTGAACCTGTATTTAAAGAACATGGGTCTGTCAAATCCTGATCTTCACAACACATCATGCCACAAACAAAAGAGATTTCTCAGGGCCCGCTTATGAAAAATGTATAAAAATGTATATAAGTACTAATATCCAAAGAGTTTGGACCCCACCTATTCACAGTCAGACTGATTGTGTACAAACGGAGAACTTTCAAGACCATTGTTTCTCGGAAAAAAAATATCACTCCAAGGGCAGGGCGTGTACTATTCCACTAAGTCACAAAGGAACCCAGGGTAACTCCTAACAAACTAAAGGCCTCTATCACAGTGACCACTGAGGAATAAATGTGGTTTTGGCAGATGCCTGTATTTGCCCTGTTACGTGCAAGAGTTTGCCCGTAATTTTATTATCATTATTATGTTTGTATTATGGTACATGTAGTCGCGGCACGCCGTTTGTTTCTTTTCCTCCTCTGTCGCATTTCATAGGTGGAGAGGCCGTCACTCAAGATGATGACGATATCGGGGAGGACGAATCGTGGGAGTGATGTCCGGAGTGAGAGAATAACCCTATGTTTTGGTTATAGGCAAATCTAAAAGCTACACCTTTCCCTTGCGTTCCAAGTAATTGTTTGGGGAAGTCTCCATCATGTAGTATCTCAATGCCTCTGTGAGCAAAGTGAAGCAAAGGTGTCCAACAGGGGCATTTCTAGACCACATGTTGTACTGGGGTGCACACAGAATATACCTGTACACCTTACACTCTTACTAAATCAGTCACAGGGGCACAACTATGTACATAAAATATGCCTGCTATGCACTATTATTACCTTGTCCTTGACCGTTTTTTATTTTAAATAACTGCAAAATATAAAAAACACTGGGTTTGACTGAAAGTTATAGCCGCTCAAGCTTTTGGAAAGATGCTTGGACATTATGGGACATGTAGTGCTGTTCAGAAATCCAGGATAACCTTGTAACTGTAATCTTAGTGGGGCACATAAATATTTTACTCGTTCATTAGTCAAATTTTTCAGATGACGCCACTGGGGTCCTATATTAATGCCATGTTTTGCACTTTGTATCTCGAGATTAAGTCAGCTAAGATTAACTAACAAATTTGCATTAACATGTCATAGAACAAAATACAAATATGCTTTCAATTACCTTATATTCTGAATTATGTATTGCGTAAAACATCTAGTACATAAATAGGATCAATCATGAATGTGTCATAAGAAGCCCAAAGAACCAAGCAGAAGATTATAGGATCATGTCTTTGTCATTAAAATACACCAACCTAAAGGGACTCGTGCTGGTACGGCCCGCCGATCGATCCAGAAAGACACCCAGGACAACATAACCATGAGAGTGGCAGGGAAATACGTTTGCAGGAGGAAGAAGAAGATGTGGCGCCGAAGAGTGAAGTGAATGTACAGCCTATTGTACCAACCTATAAAAAGAGGCATATTTAATAACATTATTCTGTGTGTTTTATAAGTCTTGTGTTTGTAACTGAGATCATGTCATGTATTACCAGTGCTGCTGTAGAAAGCCAGCTTTGTAGTGGTGTGAAACTTCTGGATGAGAAATTGAGACAGTGAGATCCTATCATCTGTGTTCAGCGATTCATTACCTTTCTTCCAGTAGAGCATGAGGTCATCGTCTGTGTACGCATCTAAGGTGAGATAGTAAGAAATTCTGTGATGAATAATTTCATTATTCAGATCTACTCTTAGGTCACTTCCTAACCAGGGAAAGCCAGCTCTTGTTTCTCCATTTTTATTAACTTTATAATATGTACCTATTAAGAACTGCGTTGACCACAGTCCAGCTTTAGTTTGTGCTTTAGATATTAGTGATTTCTTAAATCAGTATATCCCATTCTGAGTACTTAATTTAACCAGTAAATACCATCTGTTATTCACTGAGTTTTTTTATATGGACCAAAACTAATACAGTTGATGCAGGCTCCCTCTATGTTGAAACAGTGACCTCTACTGGTCACAACTGGTGTTGTGTTCAGGCTGCACCCAAAACTGTGCACTGTTAGGCACCAGAAC
>JAUZSU010196066.1:0-11854 GCA_034780255.1 Parotocinclus maculicauda | reverse complement strand
GTTAAAAATCCAGCATCTCTGATGGTATGGGGGTGTGTTAGTGCTTATGGCATGGGTAACTTGCACATCTGTCAAGGCACCATTAATGCTGAAAGGTACATACAGGTTTTGGAGCAATATATGCTGCCATCCAAGCAACGTCTTTTTCAGGGACATCCCAGCTAAGCTACATTCTGCATGTGTTACAACATGGTGGCTTCTTAGTGAAAGAATGTGGGTACTAAACTGGCCTGCCTTCGGTCCAGACCTGTCTCCCACTGAAAATATGTGGTGCATTATCAAGTGCAAAATACGACAACGGAGACCCTGGACTGGACATCAAGCAAGAATGGGAAAGAATTCCACCTAAAAAGTAGGCATCAAATTCAAAACAAGTGAATATAAAAAACAATAAAAATATATTAGTTTGAACATTTAAATATCTTGTCTTTGTAATGTATTTAATTAAATATAGTGTGAAAAGCATTTGCAAATCATCATATTCTGTTTTAATTATGTTTTACACAACGTGTGCCTGTGTGGGTTTAGTCCCACAGTCCAAAGACATAGACTTGTATATATTTGCAGAAAAAACCCTGTGTTTCATGACTCTGAAACAGATATAAAAAAAATTACCCAAAACTAGTGTAGCCAGTAATTACGTAAAGGTTTTATGAAATAATGACCGGAACGCATGGGGCTGTTGTTGTTTAGCGCTTAAGGTACTGGACTGTTAACCAGAAGGTCCATAGTTCAAACACCTCTGCCAAACTGCCACTTTTCATTCCTTGACCTGTGAATTCAAGTATTATGCTCTAAATCAAGCCCGCGATCCTCCCTCCTGCCTGGCAAATCTGTACAAACATGTGATCAGCATAGACACATGGCTCAGGAAAATTGCCAGGCAGCGTGGGCCCACCCGCAGCTCATCCTCTGCTCCTTGGGTGAGACACAGTTGCATTGTAGCCTAACCTGAAGCAGCCGAGCCTATGCAGCATAGAGGAGCAGAGGTTGTGCCCCCTTGTAAGTCGCAGATCTAAGCCTCCTTTTAGGTCAGGGTACATATTGACAGGGTCCGATCGGACCCAGGTTTACATGGTTTCTCCCCTTCCAGGCTCTCCCTTCTAAGAGAACTGATTTAATTACACCTCCTATTCTATACTCTTAGGAGCATGGCCTTACTCACTGCACAGCCTAAAATAAAATTTGATCACAAGATCAAGACCCAGCTGTTTTTAATACATACACGTATGATTATGATCACACAAATCAGATAATGAATAGTGTTCATTACAAATACACATTTCAAGGTCTGGAGAAGTCAGGTAGAGTCATTTTTCATACTCACATGTTTAATGGGGGACTTATGGCCAAATGATTGGGTCAGAGCAGATCCGAAATGTCAAGGCCTGTAGGGTGCTACAGTCCAGCAGAGATGATGACCTACTGACAGTGGTAAGAGAAATAACAACCATGAACCGGTGACAGGGTGTTAGGTGCCAAGGGCAACACAGTTTGTTTGATGGTGTGTTTATTATTTATTTAATGTCACATTAGCATCAGAGGCTATTCATGAAAGGGGCAAGATTATATCAGTGCCAGTCAGACACAGTCACACTGGGGTAAATTTAGAGTGAACATTTACCTGCCACATGTTACTGGAATATGGAAAATGGAAGACCTACCTCAAGATCAAAATGAGCATTTCTGGAGGTGCATCTACATCATTTGTCCCATCAACAAGGGTGAGCCAAACCAACAGAAGAACTGCTTTGGCACAAGTCACAGTATTATTAATACTGGTTATGGGGAATAAGGTGTCATAAAGCACAGTGTGTCACACTCTTTCAAATATTGGGTTGTTAAATGCCGAACATGCCTACAATTTTCAGAAATTGGCTTTGGGATGTACTAGAACTTTGCTTGGTTCCATGAGTCCCTTTTAAGATGCTTTTACATCCACGGACAGCCAGTAGCTGTGTGCTGTTCAAATGAGTGAGAGTTGTCACCAGGATGCAGTGTAAGAAGAAAATAAGACAGTGGAAGGAATGTGATGCACTGGGCAATGGTTAGCTGATAGGGTTAGGGTTAGGGTTACCGCCATGGGTACGGTCATTCATGTTTACCACTTAATACCAAACCTAAACATTCTTAGTCCAGGTGGTCATAATGATTTGGCTCATCTGTGTATGTTTTTTGTTGATCTTGCGTCATGATGTTGGTCAACAAAGCAGTATTTTACTATGGGTTTTCAGTACTAATGCATGTACTATTGTTTTTTTCCACTGTCTTCACTAGCTGATGCTGAAATGCAAGGACAAGAAGTGGTATCAGTTTTAGAATGTCACAGATAAAGGCCTACTCTGCTCTCCATCCACAAGAGGGCTTTACTTAATCCTGGACCTTCACTCTATGAAAGAGAGGTTGAGAGGCTGTTGGGGCCATTCTTCCTCTTTGAGGCTATTAAGGACTTTATGTCTTAATCATACTGGTTCGACTGACTGAAGGCAGTATTTGATGGACATGTATCATTAGCATTGAAAATTGGGGTTTAATCCCATCATACATCATGGATTAGATGATCTTGGTTCATGTACAGGTGTTGGGGTATTCTTACAGGAGGTGTGTTGGCTCTTGATGTGTAGATACTTTGAAAGTTATGAAACCAACAAGACTGCATGAAACAAAATGGATGACCTATAATAAAATAAAACTGCCATAATCCAAAGCAGCATGTTACTTTAAAAGATATAAAAATTAAATAATAACAGATTTTATTTAATAATTTATGCTAATACCAGAAAACTATGACAAATAACTTTATATTTTTGGAAATAGCAAAAAAAATAAATAAATAAAAACGAGAAACTGTATTCCTGCATTGATATTAGGCCAAAATTACATCTTTTTGATTATGCTATAATTACAATAATATATTATTTTAAAGTTTTTACCACTCTGTCTTCTGCAATTTAAAGTGTTTCACCCTTGTTTTCTAAATAACGTTTAAAAATCTTACCTTTAGCACCCACAGGTCTCTGAAACAAAACAGACAACATTTACTTAGCAACATCCCAAAAGAAATACGTCACCAAAATAGCTAAATAATCCAGTGATTATAAAGTAGCTGCTGGCAAAATATTCCTTGGAAAACAGCTTTACTATTGAGTTACTTCACCTCTCCTAGAAATGTATGTGGTTTTAGACGTATCAGCGAGCAGTAAGCTGTAATATGGCAATGTGCTATGTGTATCGAGTGTGTTTCTATTCAAGATGCCAGTGTAATAATACATGTGCCATATTCTAGATGGGTGAAGTATCTTTCTTATGTAAACTAGCGATGAACTTCTATAGTTGATATTTTGAGCCATTATTTGTAGATTAAACTAACTCTGTCTCAGAGTTAGTCTGGCCATTTGTGTCTGTAACAGTACACTCTTGTTTGTTCAATTTAATTGTGTGAGGTTTTTCTAACTGATGATTTCAGTTGGCCTGTTACATTGGTTTGTTTTCTGTACTTTTACGCTCCCTTGAGTAAGAAAAATTGTTGAGTCAAGGTGTACCTCACTGTACTATATGGAAAGATCTTCTGCCAAATCCATGAAGCTTGAGTGAATGAATTTGTGAGTGGTGTTTGGAATGCGTTTGCAGTGTCGGATGTTTGTTCAGTTCTGTCTGATTGTTAGTCGAAAGCAGAGACAGAGCCATGGGGACACGCCATTAATATTCATGTTCCTTGAATATCCACGAGGATCGTCTTTTAAGTTATAAACTGATGTATGCGTTGTGTTGGATTGATATTGGTAAGAAAAATCTTTCTGAATCATGTTTGCCGTCTAATGGCTGTGCAATTGCTTCATTTATTATGGTCTGTTTTGTTTATGTACTAACATTCTCTTCATTTTGTTCATTTCCATCACATCTCTCTCCACTTCTTCTGCACTATAAAATGAAGGGCCAACACATTTTTGCTTATGCTGTGCTAGTTCAAATGATAATTAAACAGAACCTAGTAAGCCCAGATGTCTTCATGGGGGCTATCTAGACAAAACAAATTAGTTTACATACATTTTAAGTGATAGCTTGGGCTAAAAGTGAAGGGTGTAAAATATATCAGATTCAATTATTCCTTTAACAAAAAATGCTGAAATAAGCAACTACAAACTAAGCAAAGTAGAACAGTATACTATACTGTAGGTCTATAAATTCCATCACTTTTTGTCAGGTAAAGGACTACAGAATGTGCATTAATATGATAAAGAATTCTGTTAGATTTTACACTTCACTTATTCCAGCAAGAGAAAAAATACAGGGTGTTTTCCTTCTATGTTTCTCAGCTTTTATACTAAAATGTACAGTTGATCTGAAGGAGGGTGGGGAGAAATGCCATATAATTAAATGGTGTGATTTGGATATTCCTCTGTAACTGTCGTACCTCTTGAAAGATGGTACCATGTCTGACATTCTGAATGTAGTTCTGTAGTCCCTTCTCTGTCCCACACTCTGAGCCGCTGCTCTCTTCAGAGAATGCTGCAACATCCATCTTGTTTAAATGGATACTACCACCTTTTGTTCCTATCGATATTACAGTAGTGTTATAGAGCTTACTGGAATTTAAAAAATCATGAAACATGTTGATGCTAATCTAACTGAAATAAACATTGATTGGTGTATACATGCTAATGTGAGATTTATTTTTTCAACAAAATATGTTGATTATATGTATCAGTATAATATAATGAAATGTATAAATTGTATGATCTGTAATCTGTATTATTCTTATTATTCTTATTCTTATTCTTATTATACTGCTCACAAAAATTAGACAGATATTCCAAAATGAAATATCTCCAGCTTTTTGTGAGCAGTGTATTATTATCCATGTAATTCTGTACTTGTCAAAGATGTCCTGGTAACAATAGGGGAGATGCTATCTTCAGAGCTTTTAGGGGTGCAAATTTCCCACTGAGACCAGATCTGAGTCACGCTTGTGAATGAAGAACATCTGACTTTTTGTATAGGGGAAACACCATGACTGAAACGACACTGACAAATCAGTTAAAATTTGCATTAATGCAGTGCCTGTGTATTTTTAATGTGTAAACCATATACTTTTAATGGGTAAATAGTTTTTCAGCTTATCAGAGACAAACTCACGTTAAATACAAAAATACTATTTTTTGTGTGCTGGGACTCAATTTAGGGGTGATCCAACAAGTTACACAGACATGGGTTCACATGTACAGTAGTTGAGGTAAAAAATGTGTCACAACACATTTCATAGCGCAACGCAAGTGCGAGCTACATTCTATGCGTTGCCGCAAGGGTTGCTACAGGGCATGCCTCACATTCCATTGTGTCATCCATTTTTTTGCCTAGGTAAACAACAGTTAATGCAGCACACACTCTAATGTTGACATTTGCATTTGTCAGTCTTTGGTTGAACATGTTTCTGGTCTTAAACACAGCTGATTATGTATGCATTGCTGTTGTTATTATTATTGTTGCTATATTACTATTATTTGTATTATTCTTTTCTAATACGCAAAGAACCATGCTTCACCTTGAGGCCACTGCATTCAAAAATACTTTACCTCCATTTCCACAATGTTACAAACCAAGCAGGGGGTATCTAGGGAAAGGACAAATGTTTTCTTTTAAAATAAAGTTCAATACAAAATGTATTTGTACTCCTGCTTTGGTCTGGCCACTGCATCTTATTTACATCACAAGAAATGGTCTCCCTAAACTGCAAGGAGAAAACCTTCAGGAGTACCAAATTCAGTCATCAAAATCCCCAACATCAACTTCAGCATTCATACTCCTGTGTGAAGCGATAGCAGTCAAACACTGTTCGAAGCAATGCTGCAACTCTTCCATTGGTTTTGAAAATGGAGAATATGGTAGAAGATACCATACCATGTGGATCAACCATCCCTGGATCACAAGACATTGTGAAAAGTGACAGCTGACAGCATCCCTAGGCAGCTATGGTCCACCTCTCTGCTCAGTTGGAATAAGACTTTTCTTGTGTGTCCAGGAATGTGACGACAAGGTCAGTGTTGTAGGGACCAATGGTTGGCATGGTGATAGAGAACACCTCACTGGTTAAAGACTAGTTCTTTTTATAGTGCTAACTCTATGATTTCTAACTGAACAGACAGGAATTGCGTTTACAATTTTTGCACTCAGCAAACATGCAGCAACATGATCATTTCACTTTCAAATAAAAGTGCCTTAACTGCCACTAAATGTCTATTCGAATCAATGAACCACTGAGTCTATATATCATTTACAATGCTGCTTGAAATATTTTAAATCCGTTAGAATTTACTTTTTTTCTAAAGTAGACAGAATCCTAAAAGTAGAGAAACAGAATCCAATTAAATAATTACTGTTACAGACATAAACAGTATAAACCAGTATAAATTGGTTTTGTTTGCTGGCATGACCTCTATCTGTGCTGCAAAAACTGCAACTAAACATTTACAGTAACTGTTGATCAGTCCTGCTGTTGATCAGTCCTGCTGTGGGAATGAATTGTACCATTAATAATTGTAGGCCAGCCTGCCACAAATGCAGCAGAAATAGCTACAAAAAATCATCACCATGTTTCACAGATAAGGTTCTTATTCTGGAATGCAGTGTTTTAGTTTCTCCTCTCTCACACACACACACACTTCTAATTTCAGTCATGAAGTTACATTTTGAACTGATCAGCATTAAAAAAACAATTTTTCCAAATTGCTCTACTTGCTTGTAATTATGATTTTTAGCTAACTGCAGATGGGCAGCAATATTTTTGGAGGGCTTATCTTTCTTCTTGTAACTCTGCCCATGCACACCATTGCTGTTTAGTATCCTACTGATGCTCATTACAGTAACATTAGCTAATATGAGAGGGTCTTAATTACTTAGAGGTTACCCTGGGTTACTTAGTGTGTTCTCAGACTATTACATGCATAGTTTTGGCTTGTTCGTCTTTGGTTGAACATTCAGGGAAGGTAACAATCCAGCCCAACGCTTGCTAGGTACAGAATATGAAAAGTTTTGGGGCAACATTGCCATCTTGTGTATACATCCTACATGCTCTTCAGACTGAACACTACCAAGGAATAGCAAAGCAAAAAATCGTAATATATAAGTAATGAATGTTGTAAAAAATGGTTACGTTAGATAAAGCGGAAAGGATTTTAATAAAGCACAGAGTAATCAGCTTTATTAATATTTGCATTACATTGTACAGAAGTTTCTGTTACTTGTGAAAGCAAATTCCTGTCCTGACTACACCTGCTCACAAAATGAGAGTATATTTCATTATGGGAGATTTCATTTTGAAGTATCCTTTAATTTTATTGTGATCAGTTTAGCTGACCAGTGGTTGCATTTTACAAAAACCTGTAGTTTTTGTCAATGTGACACTAGAACATAGACCTTCAACTTCGATTCAAAATTAGATTAATGCTATAAAGCCATGTATCACTTTTCTATATTAAGTGTACTGTTTTAGAAATACACACAGAATGCAGTTTATAATACAATTTGACATTTCAGATTTGCAACACATTCCTAATAAAGTTGGGTAGGGATCTATGTATGACTAGTATGTAATTAAAACTATGTAATTGTAAAATGTAATTAAAAGTTTATGATGTGATTCCAAACAGGTGATGTTAACAAGTGATTATAATCAAAATTTGGTAAAAGCAGTATCCACAAAAGGCTGAGTCTTGGATGAGCAAAGATGGGCAGATGGTCTCCAGTGGTCAATGTATGTGCGAGAAACAATTATTGAAATGTTTAATAACAATGTTCCTGAAAGAACGATTGGAAGGGATGTCCGTATTTCAGTCCTAACCTTGTCTGATTTGACTTTTTTAACATTATCTTGATCATGGACGTCCCTGGAAAAGATGTCACTTTGAAATAATTAATATTGCTCTAAATTTCTATTTACCTTTTTACATTAATGCTGCCATCGCATTTGTGAGAAACAGATGGACTACATTACGTACTTGTACTACAAAGTGCTTCTTTATGGTAAGTGAATTTGATAAAATGGACAATGAGTGTGGAAACAAGGAGGTGGTGATAATGTTATGCCTAATGGCTGTACATAGTAAATAATATAAGGGGTGGCACAGGTGACAGTCATGGGTCCAGAGACTCAGGTTAAAATTCCAGATCCATAGATCTTTGAGTAAGTATGTGCATCTGCTGATGGACTGTGCCCTGACAAATTTTATTTTGTCATTTTTAATTTTATGGCATTGTTGGCTGTTTTTCTCCAAGTATGACATGCGCATACTCCTCACAGAGCTTAGTACCCTGGGCTGCCAGGTCAACACTTTCAGAGTTCTAGAGTTTGCTAACATATGATAACCTACAACAGCACATTCAACTGACAACACATCATGCCAGACCAGGCAGTCGGGGAGGCCAATCAATGTTCGTTTGCTTAAGAATTAAAAGAGGAAATATAAATATGTCATATATACTGTACATCTTATTGAGGTCTGAAGGTCAGAAAATTAATACAAGTGAAATCTTCTGCTGACAGAAAAGAGAATCACGGTGTTGAAGAACAGAAAGCATGGTAGTGAGTAACTTGCTTTCATTTTCGTAAAAGTTTCTAGTTTTATAAAAGATACAATGTGAGAATTAATTAAATAATATTTTTTGCTTAAAATAAAACACAAATGTATTGGAACAATAGGGCCAATACTTTTATTTTTGCTGTAAACTAAAAAAATGGGTTTGACATTAACATATGAATATGAGAATACAGATCAACATTTCAGCTTTTATTTCCAGGTATTTACATCTGGATCTGATACATAGTTCACAGTTTGTCTGAACCCACCCGTTTTTTTGTGTGAGCAAAGTATTGGAAATAAGTTAAACTTAAAATAAGTTAAACTGTTTAATACTTAATATTTAGTTACAAATCCTTTGCTTGGAAGTGCATTAAGCCTGTGACCCACTGACATCACTGAACTTTTGCAATCTTCTTTTGTGATGTTTTTCCAGGCTTTCACTGCAGCCTCTTTCAGTTGATTAAGCCAGTCTGTCAGTTCTGAGTTCATTGTACTGCTGCCTTCATGCATGACACCATCAATGAGGATTAATAATCCTATCCCAAAAGAAGCAATGCAAGTCCACACCATGACATTACCTCCATTGTGTTTCACAAATGAGCTTGTATGTTTGGGATCATGAACAGATCCTTTCTTTCTCCAAACTTTAGCCTTATATATTGGTAAAGGTAAATCTTTGTCTTATCAGTCCATAAATCTTTTCCCCAAATTTCTGATGCTTGTCTCTATACTTGTGATTCCAGGCTGGCCATCCTATTCTTCTTGCTAATTAGTGGTTTGCATCTTCTGGTGAAGCCGCTAACCTTTTTGTCATGAGGTCTTCTGTGAACAGTAAAGAGTGATATTGTGATCCTTTCACTCCTGTCCCATGGAAGTTGTTGCTGATTTCGCTAACAGTTGTTTTAGTATCTTTCTTTATAGCAGGCACAATGTTTCTGTCATTAACTGCTGTTGTTTTCCTTGG
This sequence comes from Parotocinclus maculicauda, assembly GCA_034780255.1. NCBI lineage: Eukaryota > Metazoa > Chordata > Actinopteri > Siluriformes > Loricariidae > Parotocinclus > Parotocinclus maculicauda. The sequence goes on along the minus strand of JAUZSU010196066.1, from coordinate 2,314 downwards.
TCTACCTGCTTGAAATCTGTTAAGTACACCAGGACAATCAAAACTGTTGTACTGGCTATAGACAATATATGTGCAATTGCTCTGATTGTTTATTCATCTTCTCTAAGCTTCACAATTGCTTGATTTTCAATTATAGACAGCTAACTGGTTTTCATGTTGGTTACTCCTCTAACTATAAAAATCTGAAACTGAACATAGACATTCAGTGCAATTTATTGTTTGAATAATCAATGTAACAGGACACATTTGAGCAACAAAACACCTCACAATCACATGTTCCAATACCAATAATGTTCCAATTCCAAGAAAAATGGGTGGGTTCAGACAAAAGGTATCCAGATGTAAGTACTCTGAAATCAAACTGAAATTGTTGATTGTTTGTCTCATATTCATATTCAGCAATCCCAAATGTTCAATGTACAGCAAAAATAAAAGGATTGGCCTCACTGTTCCAATATTTTTGGAGGGGAGTGTCACTATGGTAATGTCCAGTTTAATGCCCATTTTAGTCAAAGTCCTGTTTCACATAAAATAATGCACATGTTAAACGGCACATATTTGTATTGTAATTTGAACACTGGCATGCTGGTTAAGTATCTTTATCATCAGGACCAGCAAGACCATGTGAAATTACCAGCTATGTCAGCACAGCCCAGTAACCAACATAGAACATACAACTCTTGCAGTTTTCCTTGCCCTCCAGCTGCGCAAAAGGGGGTTGGGGTACCTTTAGAAATACGCAGCATATATTTCAGGCCAGGCACTGGGACTCTATCCACCCATCCATTATCTTCCGCTTTGTCCACACGGGGTAGCAGGCCAGTCGATGCCCAGCCGGTGCCCCACCGACAACCCTAGACGTTGTTGGGCACACACACACATTCATCTCTATTTGTGCTCAACATTTATAGTGTATTCATTCTTCAAAAGCTTTAAAAATGTTGCTTTTTAAGGACAGTATAAACACTTATGTAGTGTAGTGTGTACTAGTGTAATGTGTGCTGTACTAATTGAATGTGAAGTATACAGTATATACTACCGTGGTTTGTATTATACAGTATTTACTGACTCATTATGTAATATACTAAAATAAAATTATAAAAATGAAAATAATTTATATATACATATATGTATACATATATATGAAATACAAATACATATAGTCCAACATAAATCAACCTCTCGCTATTTGCGCACGTCTGCGTAAACATTGCGCTTCTTTAACACACTCCACGTACTTTTTACAGCCAACCAATCGGATCTGCCGAACTGGGAGCAACCGTGGGCCACGTCCAAACCCCGCATACTAGCCTTCTAAATAGTATGTAGAAATTGTACGCCGACGTATGAGAGCACGGGATGCTGTGTAGTATGATAGTATGCATATTTGGACGTATCCTTTAACTTTTTGCATTGCGGCGCTCAAAAGGTTCAAGAGAGCAAAATAAAGCGGTCGTTAGCACTGGAAAAGAAGCAACCAACGTTGGTTAATTCAGAACGTGGAGATGTTATGATTGTAAAGCAGAGAATAACCACTTGTAGCCGAGAGAATGACATGTGCAGGACTTCTGCGATGTTGTACGCTTTTAGGACTGATTTCAGCTTCACTGTGTACCAGCTCCGCACTCAGTGCCTCTAAAAGTTTGGTATGGGGCATCGGACTGGAACCGTACGCAGTGCTTCCCGCTCGCTTCTTTTTCATTCAGGCCGTGGATAAGACCGGTACAAAGTAAGTAGGCCTGCCGACTATTCAAAACACTTACTTTATTTGACACTTTTCAGTTACGTTTTAGTTGAGTTCAGATCTAAAGTTATACCTGATTAAAGTAAATGCATACCCTCGCAGGAAAAAAAATCCGTCTTGCACCATATGGAGAAATCGTAAGCAGTGGAACGCAGACTGGGAGTTACCGTGGCAACTGCTACATGGAAATACGCAGAAATATGCACAGTGTATTTATTTACTATTCATGTAACTCTGTTTAAATACAGTTGAACTTCTATATGAAGGTATATATTTCCAGAATATGGTTTGTCTAAAACATTTGTTAGTTTTATTTATTATACGTAATATTTCTCATTTAAGTGTATCACCTTGTTCGGGCATCTTTTAAAACCCACCCACTTTACTTGATGAAAGCATAATACAGTGGAATCCGGTTAATTGAACCACCGGATAACGGGACCAGCCGCTTATTCGGTCCAAATCCTAAATTACGGAAACAAATTCTATTATATACGTGTAATGTTATTTGCTTATTTGGACCAAAGAAAATGGGAAGCAAATAATTCAAAGAAGCCACAAATCACCACT
>JAUZSU010196055.1:0-11854 GCA_034780255.1 Parotocinclus maculicauda | reverse complement strand
ATCAGGGCTCACAGAATGCTGGTATATTGAGTCCAACAGTGACACTGGGGTGTATAAAACTCCAGCAGCGATGCTGTGTCTGATCCAATCGTACCAGCACAACAACAAAGACAGTAATACCATGTCATTGTCAGTGCAGTGCTGAGAGTGATCCATCACCCAAATAGTGCCTGATCCATAATGGTCCTCTCGGGGTCCTGGACATTAAGCATGCAGAGAAACGGATGGACTACAGTCTGTAATCGTAAAATTGCATAGTAATTGTATATGGTATGCCGAACTGATTAAATAAAAAATGAGAGCAGAAACAATGAGGTGTATCTGATGAAGTGGTCAGTGAGTGTAAATTTCAAGCAATCAACATATCCACCCCCACAAAAATAGAGGAGTGCAATTATCACCATGGTTTATGGCACAAACAAAAGCTGATCGAAAGTTACGTGCAGTCATGGAATGCCACAAAGTGTAAATACAACCACAACAACAAGGATGTCCTGAACTGTTAACAGTTCATTCTCTGAACCTTATATCTGTATCTATAGTTTAAATACACCATTTTATATTAAACATAATAAACCAACTGTGACAAGAGAAAAGTCATTAAAGTGTACATATTAAACATAGAACAGGGTTTAAAATTACGTCACATTTGTGTGTGCAGGGAAAGCACTTTAGGGTACTGACCCTTCATACAGCAGCTTGCTTAATTGTAGCCTCCTATTTAAGGGGAAGCACAGCAAGTATCTGCTATTACCCTCCCTCTGCTACACTTGGCGAGTCATCACACATTCTTCGTTGGTTTATTCCTGGTCCTGTTTTTTGTTGCTCTTGTGTTACTGTTTGTCTGTTACTGTTCCTGTTTTATGTACTGTTCACTGTCTTGTGTAGTGTTGTACGCTCACTCCTATCAATGCTCTCTGTATTTATATTAGCGCTGTCTTTGCATTGTCCATGTCAGCACCTGTGTTTGTGTTAGCCTTGTCTAACGGAGCATGTCAGCACACTGTTTGCATTAACATAGCCTTTTGGCACCCTGTCTGTTTGTAATAGTGTAGTCTGCTTCTGTTAACACTATATCTTGTTTGTGTCACATTGGCATATCTACCAGTATTAAATTACCCATGCTTGCACTTACATCTGACTCTGTCTTTATTTCCTGTTCTAAACGTGACACTGGTTAACAAAGACTCCCATGCAGTAAATACCTGCTACTATACCTCTACTGTACAGTATGTTTCCAAACTGAATCCAAGCACATTTCAAAATTATCACACATTTGTTGTAACAGTATAAGCACATATTATTAAATATAATACTGCATATACAATATTTACCAGCACAGCATTTGAAACAAAAAGACAATCAGAGCATAGCTAGAAAGGGGAGAATGAGAAGGTAACAAAAAAGAGGAATAACGGGACATCAGCAACCCATACATGTTACCAGAATCTAAAATATCCATCATCTTCCGTTTAATCCACACGGGGTCGCGGGCCAGCCGGTGCCAACCAGGCAACTCTGGGCACAAGGGCAGGAACAACCCTAGACGGGGCAACAAAACATCGTAGGGCGCACACCCAGAGTCACGCACACAGTCACATACTAAGGGCCACTTTAGAGACATGAGTTAACCTAATACACATGTCTTTGGACTGTGGGAGGAAACCTAAGTACCCGGAGTAAACACACACAGACAGGGGAGGACATGCAGACACCACACAGAAAGGACCCAGGCTGCTACACCCTGGGATTGAACGCTGGACCTTCTTGCTGTGAGCTAACCACCGAGCCACCCATCCAAAATATATAACTATATATAAATATATAACAGATAACAGCACAGAGCCTACAAATATAGGAGTAATATGATAGAAAAAATTATAGTTGTAGTTACCACTGGAACTGCTGCAATCTGAACTAACTGAACTAGATTCATTGAAATGCATAGTTACTGCTGCACTACAGTAATTAAATCACAAGGTTATGTGAAGTCACTTTGACTGAAAAAGTCAATTGGATGAGTGACAAAACATTTGTCCCACTGAAACAATGTGTCCAGAAGAACTGATAAAATGTTCTGGGACAATTCCAGTAATGTTGTCAATGTGCGCATAAAAGGTGAGGTCTGAATTAAATGACAAAGGTTTTTTTACAGATAGACTTTAGGTAGGTTTAGCATAGGTTTGCATAGGTTTCTTGTGGCCTTGGGTCCAACTGACAGTACCTTTTTCCAAAGTTTTATAAACTTAAGTAAAAGAAAATTAAATAACATTCAGTCCTTTATTTCCCTTACAAAATCTTGCATAGCAGTGGAAACCAATACCATGTTTAAAATTAAGCCTAGTGCAGAGTGTGTAGTGTAGCTTGTACAGTGACGATCATAATAGCCCCAACAATGACCTATGTGGGATGCAAGGCTTCAGTTCTGTGAGCTCAGAACATAAAGTATTTACATAATCAAACTGATTACAATCGGACTCTTTAAACCTTAGGTCTTAAGAAATCTTTAAGACCTCAGGTATAACTATATGGTAAATTATCATGATCTATAGTGTCATTCCAGCACACATCTGTGGACAGGCAACATTAGGTAACATTAGGTACCCTACTTAGTAAATTGATTCGGAATTAAAATGTTTCACAAATATTGTTATTAAAGCAACATCTACACTCACTGACAAAAAATTAAGCTGTCAGATATAAACAGATCTGCTGCAAAATTCGGCATGTGATTACGTCACAGGCAGATATGTCAGGAATTACAGGTGTAGTTTGATTAAACATTGGATCTTTCCACAAAAGGGCGTAAAAGTGATTTCCCCACTCAAATACATTTTGCCCAGTTGACAGACTGTAAGAGGAGGGGCATCATTGGACTAAGAGAATCAGGATGGACTTGCCCGCTATCTAGGCTGTTCTGACCTAGCTGTTAGGGGATGTTGGGAGCAGTGCTTCTGTGAGGCTGACATTTCTGTGAGGCTGACATTTCTATGTAGGTGCTTTATTTTTTATCATGAGTCTATGTAGCTGAAAGTAAACTGCTTTTTTTAAATTCCTGGAGATTAAGTGGCGATTTAAAAATCAGTCTACAATTACACAGCACACTTGGGTTTAGGTTAGGATAATAGGATAATAAAAGATTTAATAATGCATTTAAAGAATTTGAACACATAGCCAGGCCAGTTTAACATAACAAAAAGTGTCTTTATAACATTGGGTATTAATTACTTAAGTAACCAAAAATTTTGAAAACACAATAATGAATTCTCAATATTACAGTATCTCACAAAAGTAAGTACACCCCTCACATTTCTGTAACTATGTATTATATATTTTCATGGGATAATACTGAAGATATGACACTTTAATATAATATAAAGTAGTCAGTCTACAGCTTGTATAACAGTGTAAATTTGCTGTGTCCTCAAAACAACTTACACACCATTAATGTCTATACCACTGGCAACAAAAGTGAGTACACCCCTAATTGAAAATGGCCATACTGTGCCCAATTAGTCATTTCCAGTCTCTTCCCTCTCAGGTGTGAATGGGGAGCAGGTGTGTTAAATCTGGGGTTATTTCTCTCACACTCTCTCATACTGGTCACTGGAAGTTTAACATGGCACCTCATGGCAAAGAACTCTCTGAGGATCTGACAAAAACTATTTTTTCTTAACATAAAAATACTCCAGACTTTAAGAAGATTACTAATACAAAGTGGTCCAGGGTTCAAATCCCACCTCTGCCAAGCTGTAAGATTGTATAAGTTGTAAGTTGCTCTTGATAAGGGCGTCTGGTAAATGTAAATGGTAAATAGTGACAGCTTAAAAATGTTTCTTTTTCTTTCATGACACTGGAATAATTTCAATTTTCATGTCGCTATCAGCATCAGTGGCCATTTCAGCGACACACAAGGTTATATCAGGCCTAGTTATATATACACACGCAGACAAGGCAATTTAGATTAATCAATTAACATAACATGCATGTCTTTGGACTGTGAGAGGAAACCAGAGTACCCAAAGTAAACCCACGCAGACACAGGGAGGACATGTAGACTCCACACAGAAAGGACGCATTCTGACCCACCCTGGTATTGAACCCAGTACGTTTTTGCTGTGAGGCGGCAGTGCCACCCACCGTGCTGCCCTGTATTAGCCTCGTAATTAGGTTTAATGTCTGTGTCAAACATTGTGGCTACTCCACTATTATTATTAAGACGATTAAGAGGGTTTTAAACATAGCCATATGCAGGTGGCAAGAACTAATTTAAAGTATTCATCAGGTCTAGTTCAAAAGTCAATAAGACATGTAAATGACATGTAACTATTTTATTTAATAACTACATGAGCTGTAAGTGATGCTAAGTAACACAAATCTTAAATGCGTGGCTGAACATCAAAGCATGCCCAGTTATGACCAGTATGAAAACCTCATCACTTTCAGAGCAACACTTGTTCACTTTGGTCAATGGAATGGGGTCAGAGCATACTATCGCAATGGATATCATACTTGCTACATTAAACTTCGACATTGTTTCTTTTAGATCTTCATCAAGATCCTATTAAAGACTTTCCATATGTATTCCTTTCAGAGATAGCCAGCATTTAAATTGCTTGGTTTCGGTTCATTGGAAGTTGCAAAATGCAAAATGTAGTAAAACCAACACCTTGAGTTTTGCACCAGTTCTATTAGTAATGGGGGTTTTGAGTAATGGAACAGCAAAGTGGCATGTCACCTTAGTCCCAGAGCACCCCCTATGTTTAGGGTACATGTTCTTCCAGTGGTTATGTGCATTGGAAGCCCTACCTGGGATTTGAACCCAGAGCATCAGGAACTGCCATTTCCAGCAGTTTGCAAGCTCATACCACTGCTCAAAGCTTCTCTTCGCCCATAACAAAGTTTGGTTAAAATGTGAAATGCGTGACGCTGACCTTCAGGTAAAATATGCTATAAAAAGAATACAATTGTTAAATATGATATCATGACACATGGTGACATATTATATCAGTTTCAATACTAACACAGCAGCTCTGAAAGTTTGGTGGTAGAGCCCACCGGCAAAAAAACAGTTATTTGGGGTCAGGACTGGATCCTGGAAAGAACAGGCAATGTGGTCGGATGGTGCTTTTACAGAAACTGTGCTTTGTATCTGGTTTATTGTGTCCTTATTTAATGTTTGTTAGTATGCACATGTGAAGCAGACAGGTGATGTCACCTGTCACCTGTGCGCACACACCTGCATAGGGCTTATGAAGCTCTATTTATTTCATCATATGGAACACTCCCCAATAAGATGTTGATGTAAAACAAAATGCTTTCCATTTAAATAAGTGTGTTTACCCCTTAAGATCGTGCTGTCCAGTGTTTCCTTTGCGTTTGGTCCTGCCAACAGCCCGCGGCACCGGTTCTGCATCATCAGACAAGCCAAACGCCACAGAGATCGCCCATAATCCCAAAAGCAGCAGATTCAGCCGCAACATCCTGCTCCTCCAACGATCCACTTTACAAAAGGAATCGCAGCACGGGTACGATCCCAATCAGAAGATCTGCATGGAAGCGCGAAGAAAAGAACGTTTAAGGCGCGCCAGAAGCAAATCAGGTAGCAAAACGCTGGCTGTCTCAGAAGGAAGATGGAGGAATGCAGAAGTCCAGAGAGGCCAAGCGAGCCCAAATTAGAAGTTTGATTTGCATTATTAGGGTAACCAAATCTGGTTGCGGCAGCATGTCCGGCTGACCAAACTTGCGTTATAGCCTAAAACAACTCAAAGCAAAACAGAAAGTTTTGTGGCAAAAGGAAGGAGATGAGAGAGGAAAACAGCTGGAAGTGAGCGCAATTACCGTACCTCCCTGCAGCAACGGCAGCCTGTGTATCTCTTCAGTCTGGGGCAAAATATATAGTTTTTAAATGCTGGAGAATAAAAGTTAAGGGGATAAAATACAGAGTACTATCTTCAGCTTGAGCTCTGCGTGTCTCAAACCATTGCTCAGCAGCAACATGTAGCACTAAAGTTGAGAGACGATAGGATCTGGCTGGTTGGAAAGCCTTTGTGTAGGATGGACTGTGTTTTGAGTTTCTCTCTCTCTGCTAAACTTTCTCTTCCATCCCTCCGCCTATTATTCTCCTCCTCTTCTTCCTTCTCCTCCTCCCAGAAATACTGCATGCACTCCCTTCCCTTTGGGTTGTCCTGTTTGCATAATAGCGAGCTATAAATGTGCTTTCTTCTTTTTCGGCATCCTACTTAAGCGCTTTTGGACGCACGCACAAATTCCTGCGCTAATGAACCATTAAGAGTCGACTCATAGAATCGATTTCCCCTCGCAGCTACTCGGTTCATTTAGTGACTGCTTGAATCGACCCATTAAATGATTCATACGACTCGGTGATTTTCTTCAGTAAAATGCAAACGCAAAAGATTAAAACACTAAACAGTGTACAGTACTGCTAAGAAATGACTGGAGTTCATGCTTAGGGTCTGCACATTGTGAAAACTATACATCAAATAAGATTCACTGTATTTCAAGGGAAAGTTTGAGAGATTGCTCGGTTCCTGGGGTAGCTACTATATAACATCATTGTGTCATCTTCAATGTCTCACAATAGAGCTGACATAATAGGCCTACAATTAAATACATCATTATTTTAGTGTTATAGCTTAAATCTTATTATTTTGTGCATTTCAGGCCTGTAAAAGATTCCAATAAACGTTGGTACAGTGAAATATGTACCACTCTAGAATGTTGTAATTCCTTCTCACAACATTAAAAAGACATTTTGGCAGCTTCGGTGATATTTTCTCCCATTCTTTATGCAAATACTTATTGAGGTGTGCAACAGTACAGGGGTTGCAGTTATGCTCTTTTCCAAATTCTCCACACATTCTCTATTGGGGACAAATCAGGACTGCAGGCAGACCATTGCAGTACTCATACCACCTCCTTCCACAGCCATGCCTTTGTAATGTGAGCAGTATGTGGTTTTGCAATGTCTTGTTAAAAATGCATGGACATTTTAGGAAAGATGTCATCTTGAACGCAGTATATTTTAATCTAAGATCTGAAAATAAATTTCTGTATTAATGGCCTTTGCCAAGCGCACTAACACAGCTCCATTCCACTAAAATAGTGGTCATGTTTGCCTTCTGTCCAGAGCACACAGTGTCCAATTCTTATAACTGGTTAGATCTGGAAGTGATTCGTCTGAGCAAAATACACATTACCATTGTGTGATTGTCCATCCCAGATACCTCTGAGCTTCTGGACATGGTTAACATGTCTTGAGATGTAAAGTTTTAAGTGGCATTTGTGAGTGTAACTCTGTATTGTAGGGCTTGATTAAGGTTTGATTAAGTAATCCGTTGCACATCAGTTATTGTTGGATGTGGATTCTTGAAGCAGTGCTTTCTGAGAGATCAGTTTAGGCTTTTAGTGTAGTGGTGACAGTGACAGGTCATCAGGCTTATGTCAGAAAGTCCTCCATTACTATGCTATACTAGTTAGCACTGTTTCTCACTGTCTCCATTAGAGGAGCCGTTTGCCTCAATGAATGAGGTCTGATGTATGGCAGGAATAATAATGAACAAAACATGTGTAAACATGTTAAAGTCAAATGTATTTATATAAAGGTTTTACAGTTGTCTCAAAGAAGCTTTACAATATCATATTATCTTAGAAGAACAATCTCAAATTGAGCAAGACTAGGACAACAGTGGTAAGGAAAAACTCCCTGAATGTAGAAGGAAGACTCAAAAAGGGACCCATCCTCCATGAGTGGCTTAAATGTTAATTTAAATAGTTAAGTGTATATCAATAGTAAAAGTAAGTTTCTTTGACAATTAAATTAAATAATGTAAAAGATTTAGATATTAAGTCCAGCAGGAAGTTCTTGAAGACACATTGTCTCCTGATAACTGAATGAGGGAGGGAGATACTGCACTCTGTGTTTCCTCTGCAATGAAGAGTAAAAACAGGCTACAGCATTAAAAAGTAAAACCTGTTATGGACGTTCACCCAAATCCTGTGTAAAGAGATACGTTTTCAATCTACATTTGAAAATCAAGAGTGTCTTAGTTCCCAACTGCAACAGGGGATTTTAGTAGTTTCTTTATATATAACTTTTCAGTGTAGCTTTATAGGACAAAACTCTTGCCCCGAGTTGTTTTTCCTAATTCAGGTGACTAGCAGGTTGGCACCTTGTGAAGAAAGTATATGGCGGGTTGTAAAATTGAATACATTCACTAAAATATTGCAATGACAAACCATATAGGGTTTTGCCAGGAGGATGGTGGCTTGGCACTGTTGCCTCACAGTGAGTAGGTCCTGGGTTCGATTCCAGGTGGTGCGGTTTGGGTCTTTTCAGAGTACTCCACATGCATGGGCTTATTATGGGTATTCTGGTTTCTTCTCACAGTCCAAAAGCATACTGTATTGATAACATTAACAGGCCCCAAGTGTCTCTGTGTATGGGCCATGTGTATGGGTGTTTTTGGAAATAAAATAAAATATTACATGTATGAATATGATAAGTTATATGTAAAGGATTAAAATATTCACCTATTGTAATGTGACATTGGGCACTAGAAAGGTGCTATGTGGCTCTGGGTCATCCACAGCATGTTTGTTATGTGTGTGTACCCTCATGGAACCAGTGCTCTTAACACCTCCAAACAGGTTGGTCAGAATGGCAGTTTATTAAAATGGCCTTCCTTCATCATTCAGTCCAATGATGTGAGCCCCCCTCTCACAGTCTATCAACTGAGCAAAATGTATTTGAGGGCATTGTAGAAGCATGTCTGACAAATCTCTCACCAAGAAGTACACTACCCAAAGAGAACCTTTTTATAGGGCAGTGGGGAAGCACCTTCATTCCCTGCTGTGTCAATACCCAACTAATCAGAGCACACATGTAATAATTTACATATCTGACTGAGACATAACTGCATGCCAAGTTTTGCAGCAATCTGACATTTCTATCTGGGTGTATTTTTGTTTGTTTGTTTGTTTGTTTGTTTGTTTTGTCAGTGAGTGTACATGGTCATTACACCATCGCTAAAACTACAAATCTTATGTAATCGACACTTTTGCGCAGTGCTTTATATTGTATTAAGATCACCACTGACACTGATACAGATGAAACTGGTTTATAGCTAACATTTATTTCTATTTTTATATATTCACAAATTCATTTTAAAAAGCTGCAACCATTATATAAAATAGGGTGATCCTTATTTGGCTGCAAGTCCCCTTAGCTATAGTAGATACTAGACCTACATGGTATAAAGCATTCATTATATGATTTTAAAAAGTCAAATTTAGCAGTCTGCCTCTGTAGCAATAATCCATCAGAGTGCACTGTGTGGTTTATTTGAATAGATCTCCACAATTTGTGTTTCAGCCAATAATGAATTACATACTGGCAAAAACCAAACTCAGAATCAAAAATAGTACAGAGAGAATGATGCTATAAAAGCAAGGAGCAGAGGAGTCTTAAACATAATCATAAGTAGCCATGACATAATGTAATGTAATATCCAGACATGGCGAGAAAGAGAGAGAGAGAGAGAGAGAGAGAGAGAGTGAGAGAGAGAGAGAGAGAAAGAGAGAGAGAAAAAAAAAGACAAATATTATAACATTCCAGAATTAAATACAGAGTTTAGGGGAAAAAACACACATTTAGTGTTTAAACAACTATACTTATTTAGGTATTAAAATCTGAATGAACTGAGAGGGAAAGCACACAGGGCTTTTTATGCCATAAAACAACAAATTACTGTAGAAATTCCAATGTGAATTTGGCTGAAAATCTTCAAATCCATAACTGAACCCATTGCCCTTTATGGCAGTGAAGTGTGGTACAAACCAGGAATTTAGCAAACGAGCCAAACATCTGCAGGTGCAGGTTACAACGTAAAGGTGGTTTCCCTCATGCTTCCTCTCCATGGTGGATACGCAAAGTATTGCTGTTTTCTATGTGAATGGGACAGTCAAGCAAGAGAAGAACACTAAAAGAAAATGGCCACTCAGACATTCAATGCAGCTGGGGAAAAATATTCTTCATCCAGCGAATAAGATTCTGCTACCATTATTGCATTTCTCCTCCTTTCCAAAGTTGAGTGAGGTTAAGATGAAGGACGGAGTCTTCATTGGTTCTTATTTTTGTATGCTTCAGCAAGATTAGGAGTTTCACTGTTTGCTGCATGGCAAGGAAAAGGCTGGCTGGGCAACATTCCAATTAATGGTAAAAAAAGCCTTGGAAATACCAAAGCAGACAACTATTAGGAATTGGTTGAAAATCTCTTTCAGGCAAAGAACTTGGCTGTAACATTCATAAAAAAATCATTTATTACACTCTCATCCAGACTTCATTGCACCAAACTGCAGAGCACTTAGTGATGAGCATGGTGATCAATTTCCCCAGGAAATGTCAACTATGAAAAAAGATATCAGGGTAAATGGAATTCTTCAATGCTTGCAGACTACTGCTAGACACTTATCAGAGATAATCCAATGCTTGAATACAAGAGACACTTAAAAAGAACTGAGAAGCCAGTTACCAAATACATATTTTGTACAGTAAATTTACATTTGAGTTTCCTCTGACATAATAACTACATGTTGTAATTTATAATTCATTTATGTAACAGTAAAACACAAACTCTTCAACTGCATGGAAACTAGAGCCAAATGACAGTTTTCCTTGTTATATTTGAATTCATTTTCAAAAACATTAAAAAATGAAATATATTATTTCTGAGCAAGGAATTTGCACTTGCATTTAGTCAGTTAGCAAAAAATGACAATGACTAATGGATTATAACGATTTATTAAAGATTTATTTTAGTATGTCATGGATGTTTTTTGAAATGATGGTGGTATTTTGTTTATGTTATAGATGTGATGGGTATAATAATTTTGCTATAATGGTATGACATATTGCTTTTGTATTAAGGATGAAGCTATTGTTATAATTTATAAAATGTAGTGCATTGCTTATGCTTCTTTGCATTACAGACATTAGGCTGTGTATTATGATGTGATGTTTACTGTAACAGATGTGATTAGTGTTTTGGATGCGTTGTTTACTTTTACAGATGTTTACTGTTATGGATGTGATGTGTATTATAGATGTGATGTTTGCTGTTACAAATAGGATGTTTACTGTTATGGATGTGATGTGTATTATAGATGTGATGTTTGCTGTTACAAATGGGATGTATGCTGTTATAGATATGATGTGTGTTATATATGTGATGTTTGCTGTTACAAATGGGATATATGTTATAGATGTAATGTTTGCTGTTACAGATGTTTACTGTTATAGATGTGATGTTTACTGTTATGGATGTGATGTGTATTATAGATGTGATGTTTGCTGTTACAGATGGGATGTATGTTATAGATGCGATGTATGCTATTACAGATATGATGTGTGTTAAATATGTTAGGCCAGACTTTTTGAATTGCTTGTTCCTCGGATGTCCCTACTTAAGAATCTACTGAGGAGGGAGGAAAATATATTATCTTAATATATATTTTTTTGTATTCTTCAAATATGATTGTCGGCAGATCCACGAAACAAGCAAAAAAAAAGTCTGGCCTTATGTCTACTCTTACAGATATTTACTGTTACAGATGTGATGTTTGCTGTAACAGATGGGATGTATTTTACAGATGTGTTTGCTGTTACAAATGTGATGTGTGTTACAGATGTGATGTTTGCTGTTACAGATGGGATGTATTTTATAGATGCGTTTGCTGCTACAGATGTGATGTGTGTAATATATGTGATGTTTGCTGTTACAGATGTGATGTGTGTTATATATGTGATGTTTGCTGTTACAGATGTGATGTGTGT
>JAUZSU010196044.1:0-11857 GCA_034780255.1 Parotocinclus maculicauda | reverse complement strand
CAACTGTGGCAGCTTGGCAGAGGTGGGATTTGAACCCAGGACCATCAGGTTCATTCAGGTCCAGAGTCCAGTACCTTCACCGCTAGGCTACCGCAGTCCCACCACGTTACATCCTGTGAAACGGGTCGCTGAGTGAAACTGATGTCGACCAGGCATTGAACGTCATTTAATTAGTTAATGCAATGTAAATGTAAGATTTTTTCACGAGAAAACTGCATACAAACGACGAGTAAATGAGATTCCGCTCAAGGCACGAGTGGAACGCTACCATCTACACAGCATCCCTAATGCCAGTGCATTTTAAATGGAAACTGACTCGACCAGTTTATATAGTAATAGGTTAGAGAGAAAATACAGGTAGTGGCTCCACCTTTCAGCCAGTTATTCTACACTTCAACTTTCCTCTGGTAGTTTTCTTTAATGGGATGTTCAACCATCCAGCATCACCTGTTACTTAATTTATATTTGTAATAGTTATCTTTACATTAATTACATAATCATAAAGTTAAGTCCTAGAACTCAAGAGAATGCCACAAATCATTATTAACCAGTGTAAGAAAGCCACTTAGCAGTTGATTTATGGATCCAGCAGAGCGCTACGTGTGATTGTAGATAATTTAGAGGTGGCTTAAGAAGGCAGCCATGAAAGTGTCAAGCATAGCCACAGTTACAGCCTCACACCGGGCCACTAAATGGTACATAGCTATGGAATTTCAGAGGAAGCATTTAAAATATCGCCTGAAAGGTGATCTGGCTCCAGCTGGGAACAGAGCCAAGTCTGACACGAGACGAGATAGAGCGCAGGAGTGGCTCTAGAACAGCGCTCTGTGTGAGAAACGCTGATTTTTTTTTGCGTCGCGCTGCGGAGATCATTAGTGAGGTTTCCTCAGAGCCGTACATGAGCGCCGAGTTCATCATTCTCCATTATTCCTGGGACAGGATGAACGTGGAGCAGCGCGGCTAATGCAATTGACTCTACTTAATCACAATTCACAGTTCATCGACAGGGTGGCTGCTCGTTGTGCACGCAGTAGGTTCTCTAGGCTCGTTGTCATTTTTCTTGCCGCATCTCGCGGTTCTTTTTCTGCCTGCTTCCGCCTCCTCCTCGAGATCCTATCACCTGGAATAGGGCTGCCTGTGTAGAGAGCACGTTTTACAACTTCAATTCCGCTCCGGCGCGCATGTACTCGACGGAGACAGGCTCGGTTGAGCGTACAGAGGAAGTTTAATCCCTTTATAAACAGCACACAACCACACAACATCCTGCATGCTCTCAAAAAGCGCATACTCCACTGACTCTGGGCTCATATAGCTCTCCAGGTTGGGTGTCTTTGTTTCAAATAATAAACAAAAGAGAAAATGTGGAAAGGATTTCCAGACGCAAACATGAAAAAATGCTCCAGAATTGCGCTTCCAGAGCGGCAACAGAAACACGTTAAGTGTGTGCTGCGTTATTCACCCACTGTCCGAGTGTTTCCAAGCAGTCTGTCCAAGGGCAACATTTATACAGCCATTCCTAATATTTTGTTACAAAGTCAATGCAATTGGGATTTAAGCCTGCAGACTGGACCTCATGCATGCACAGGGCCTGCAAGAACCTAAGAAGGTTAAGCACAATTTAAATATAATCATCTCTCAGCAATAGAGGACTTTGCATCTCGTCTAATTCATATTAGGATACTGGAGGAAGGACCCAAGGATGCAGGAGTGGGGATCGAACAACGTATAAAGGCTCTCCAAAATACAAAAGGGAAAATATGTAGCTGTGGTGCGTCCCGAGTGGGAATAGCACCTACATCTGACGTGTGTGCGAGTTGGCGATGTTGCATGCCGAAGCGCCAGAGGGCGGACGTGCGGTGAGCACTGTAAAGCGCCGATTTGGGACGCTTCCCAAATCGAGTGGCACAGAGGAGCTCCGGAACACCAGGGGGCAAGCCCAAGCGTGAGTGCGCTGTCGTGGAAGAAGTCGTGTCGGGGCGCGTCCAAAACGGACCAGCCAACTGAGCGAAGTGACGCTAAGCGGTGATACGGAGTGAGGCAAAGCCTCAGGAAACCCTGATATTTCCCTAACTAGCTACGTTACCTCGGGGGTTTCCCCCTTACTCATCCGTCAGCAATAAAAGCCACGGGATGTCACTGACTAAGCGTGAAAGTGGGCGCATATAAAAAGCTATCGCTGCCATGCACATGTTACGTCACGAGCGAGAGACCGCCAGGATCCGCACTTAAGTAACGGGAGCTCCCGGTGTTCGTCATCGCGTCGCCAATTAAACACCGGATATAAAGCGCATTACCGATCGCTCTGTAATGGCGTACCACGGAGCGTTCGTGAGCACGAGGTACGAACCCTAACAATTCAGTTCGGAGTTCTTCACTTCAACGAAAAAAAAAAACTGTTTCAGCACTCGTCGTAAACTTTAAGCCTAATTATGTCATTATTCATTATTATTGATTATTTTATAACATTTCCTTAAGAGTCTCTAGAAATACTGTTCAGTAGCAATTTGGCAATTGCTATTTTGTTTATTTCTAGGGTTGCCAGATCCTGTAGATGGAGGGAATCCGAGCCAAACACAGATTTGACTGTCAATACATGATTCAGTAAATCACATAAGATATTTAAGACTTTATTATAAAATAAGCTTTGTGGTAATTTTTTTTGCCTGACTGTAAGCTAACGTAAATGTTTTAAACATGTTTAAGATAGGTTCAACTACGATAAAGTATACTTAAACTCTTAAGTTAAACACTTATAATGGGTTTTTCAAAAAGTAACCCCATCTGTACATGTGAAAAAACAAGCCCCCAAAATGTAAACTGCAACTAGGTTACCAAAAGTTGTAAGCAACTTTCTTGAACTGAGAAAACTGATTTGAAATCAGCCAGAGAAACTTGTTTACTGAGTTAAAATCCAGCTCTTTTATGGGATTTATAATTTGATTTCTAAACTGAATCATACTGTATACATGGCCACTTATAATAGTCAGATAATTGCTGAATAATTACAAATAATAAACAAATTGAATGAAATACATTTTTTCATAACATTTATATAGTTTTGTCTGTGTGTATATCGTGTTTACTTACAGTACAACTTAATTAACACATAAAATGCACTAAATAAGGTGGATATTCTGGGGGTTTGGGACTGATAAATTCACTTTACATTATTCCTTTTGTAAAATATTCTCTCTGGACTAGTCGTTTTCGCAACATTATTTAACATTATTGCGGTACCAATTTACTGCTACAAATTCATGACCTCACACTCCTTCATGACAGACCGCTTTGACCCAAAGAAGTTTCTGTGTGAGCATCGGCAAATTGATCAAAGCTTACTGGTCGACCACTAGACTGATTTCACTGCAGTGGACTGCATTAAAGGCAACACGGTCCAGATTTACCAGCTGGACTCCAATGAGAGAGGCCTCATCTAATTCCTGTTATTGAGAGAGACTTCTCAGTGAAATAGATGCCTCACACAGTTTAGAGCGAAAAGAAAGTAAGCCTTGTTAAATCTACCTGAGAGAAAGGTGTGATCTGACAAACCCAGGAATAAGCCAATTCAACATCTCGTAAAAGGATCAAAATGGCAGCATCACACCGTAGTAAATACTTTGCCAAATTGGTGTTCCACTCTTTGCATCGTTACATACTTTAATGGTTTGGGCTGCAGCCAGTAAACCACTCAGACGCACTTTTCAACATCGTCTGACCAACTTCAAACCCGTTATTACCACGAATGCAAACAGGGACGGCTGACAACACGGCAAAAAAAACGAGCGTGACCTAGAGCTGCATTTACTTTATCAATTTTTGGTCGAAAAACAATAATTCAGGTAAACTGCACAACACTGCAGTCGCAGACTAAATGTCTAGACAGCTGATACAAGTAAGTAGGTGTCACCAAAGAATTTGTGCATCAAAAACACGTCTGGGGGGAAAAGACCGGTTTTAGAGGTTGTTTTGCTTGTGGTAGACGACACTCCTTCAGATGCAAAAACAATCATTGGGGTACAGGTCTTAGAGGGATAGCCTGTAGGCATAGCCTTGTTTACGCTCACTTTCAAAGCAACTGTTTAAGGTGTATTCTAGATGTGTGTTTCTGTTAATATATCATGTCAGGTTTAAGATGTGTTCTGGAGTTTTTGCCCCTTCAGAAACAGAAGGTTGTTTTGAGAGGGAAATCCCCCGAGCAGAGTTTTCAGGGTGATTTTTTGCTCGAGTTAAACTGTCAACACCTTTCTGGCTGACAAGACGTATAAGTAAAAGTAAACCATGAGAAAATACACAAGTAGAAGTTTTAAAGTCATTGTTTGTTTTTTTAAGTCTATTCTAGGGTTCCATGCACTTGCCGAAAACATGCTTGAACCAGTAAAAGTACCAGCACAAAAACTAAAAAAGGTTTCATCTGAGTAATGTCATCGATAAAACCCCAGAAAGTATTGACATACCATTTTCGTTTCGTCTCGCACAGTTTATGATGATCTCACTGATGTAAAAATACCATATATGGAACCTATTAATGGTTTTTGTAAAAGTCGAATGGAAAACTGAAGGTGAATTCAAGTCTAAAACGTTAAATATCTTTTACGTTTTTAGACCCGGCCGAGTTCCTGTGAAATGTCAAAGCGTAAAAAGACCCCGATTCTTCTCAGACTGAGAACAATCTGAAGGGACATTCTGTCTCAGCTTCTCGGCTGTGCCAAAGTTTACTGGCTATCAATCTTTCACAGGATTCCCCCCCATTAGATGTCTTTTACCGACTCAGCCTACACTTAAGTAAGGCAGAATATTTAAACACTATGCCGTCCATTCTTAGCTCTACTTTCCAGGCATGAGACCCCATGAGCTCCATTCTGTCTGATTTACAGAGGCTGTTAAAATCAAATATTATGAGATAAATCTGGTATTATGAGATAAATCTTTAGGTCCAAGCCTAAAACGTGCGAGGCAAACTCTGTGAGTTGGGTCTCCAGAGCAAAGCAATATATGCCAAAGTTGACGCTCATAAGATCAGGAACAAGGGGCTCTTCAGGTCCCAGGGGTAAACAAACCCAGCTCCTTTATTCCTGACTGGCTAAAACGAGCAAATTAAGCTGCCCCCTGCTTACCCTCATGTAATATTCATGACCAATCTTAATCTGGCTACCGACCAAATTAAAAAGAGTAGCAAACTCAGTCGTACTGTTTTATTAAAACAATTGCAGGGGAGGGACGGACAAGCCAGACATGATGTGACCCAATTTATATAAAGTCAGCCCAAGACCTTACTGTCCCCCTTCTTACCTGCTGCATATTTCATGAGACTTTCATGTACTCATGTATATTTTACAGCACGATGCAAGAACTGGTCTGCATGAAATTAAATGGTACTGCTAATGGTAATTGGTTGGTCTTATTGTATATCAGCAGACGGTAATGTGAAAAATCAGGTCCAGGTATTCAGGGATAAGGGATGCTCTGGATGCTTATTATTGCCTAAAGCATTTGGACAATTAGCAAATCAGGAATTAAATGAACTGCTTTGCTAGAAAGGGGGATTTTGTAACCATGTTCGTCTGTGCAGCTCATTTTACAGTTAATGTTTACCTTAAAATACAGGGTGGCTGTTTGCTTGATTTCATGCATCCATAACCAATGGGCACTTTCCCACCGAACAGTTCTAGGGACTTTTTTGCAAGGAAGTACCCTTTGAAGACATTTCTTTTCTTGCCTTTTTTAAAATCACATTGTACCTTCTCCATCGCACCCCTTCCAGTTCAAGAAAGCCTGGACACTGTTGGTCCACTGGTCAGAGTACAAGTGTATCTTGTGTAGACCTATTGCCATATTTTTATTACACTGGTATGGAAACCACTGCCTTAGTCTCTGAGGTTAGAAAAGGTGTCTACATAGTTTTGGCCATGTAGGGTTTGGTAACACTATCAAAGCGGTGACATTACTCTGACATAAAGGGAAAAAAATAATAACAAAGGACAGTGGTATAATTTACCTGATTATTTCTGT
Source organism: Parotocinclus maculicauda (assembly GCA_034780255.1). Classification (NCBI taxonomy): domain Eukaryota; kingdom Metazoa; phylum Chordata; class Actinopteri; order Siluriformes; family Loricariidae; genus Parotocinclus; species Parotocinclus maculicauda. Next base: position 5,848 of record JAUZSU010196044.1, on the reverse strand, counting down.
CTTGGACAGAATCAGTCTATAAATGTCTTTTGAGGAACAAAGACACTGCTGATAATGCAGAGCGTCCAATCAGAGCTTAAGATCTGAAGAAAGGTGATAACAATGGGTCAGATTTTATGATGGCTCAGATACCAGCAACCCCGTGACCTCTGACTTTAATGAGCCAAGATAATGACAGGCCTTCCTAAAGACCAGAGATAAATGCAAATAGTTAAAGGCCACGCTGCTACACTGACATGTCAAGGGATCAAAGAGAGCACTGGGAAATGGATAGAGATTATTCCACAGTAGGATAGAAGCTTACAACAAATCAAATGTAACTACAAAATTCTGGCAGTTCAGAAATATTTTTTCTATTTCTTAATACATCTGAAACAAGGAGACAAAGATTTGGCTTTTTAGAGGGTTTGGACCTAAATCAGTTGACTGGTTTGGATTCCAATTCAAAGCACTCTTCGTTGTGTTACACCTATATATTTTTCTTGTGACGTCCACCTGAACGAAGGACACAAACTTTCTTAATGTTAACGATTGCAAGGATTTTGTTTCGTTATGATGAGCATGTCTGCACTGAGTCAGTTCTGGGAATCAAATTAAACTAATGAATGTGCCTCCAGTAAACTCCAGCTATGTGCTTCCCAGAGACAACTAGCCTTGTCTGGAGCTTGGATTTGAACAATTTGATCCTGGAAAGTGATAGAAGTACAGCTTGGGTGGAGCTGAAGCTGAGCTTTCTACACGCTGTACAAATGTGTTCTGTTAATAGGTTCTGCGTTCTTAACAACAACTAACTACACTGCTCACAACAATTAGGGGATATTCCAATAGAAAGCAAACAACAAGTCCAAAAAATTGTTCAATAACGCAAATGAGATGCAAAAACAACTTTTATTTAATTGGTAAAAATGCAATATATAAAAGACAGAAAGTGCTGGAGTATCTTAACATTCCTGGATCTTGAAAGTCCACATCCTGCAATTTCCCTGCTCTTATAATGCCTCTGCAACACGATTTGCCTGAATACGACGCTTTGAGAGCTATAGGACATCTTGAAACTGGTCAAACACAAACAACAGTGGTAAGAGCACTTGGAACGTCCCAAAGTGTGATTAGTAGACAGCGGAAACGCCTTCAAGAGACCGAAACAGTACAAAGAAGACTAGGGCAGGGTCGCCCATCTACCACAACAGCAGGAGATGACCGCTACTTGACCTAATTGGCAAGAAGGAGCAGGCGCAGCAATCCGAAATAGTTGTGGGGACAGTTTCTTGCTGCCACTGGATAACAGATATGCACCCACACCATACGAAATCAACTCCATCATGTTGGACTGCATGCCCGGCGATCCATGGTATGCATTCCGTTATCTGCTGTGACGCAGTGGTCAACTGTCCTCTTTGTTCCCCAGACCTGAATCCCATTAAGCATGCATGGGATGTACTGGGAAGACGTCTGGCAAACTGTCCAATGCCTCCCACAACACTTCTTAAGCTGAAAGTGGCCCCAGAGCAAGCGTGGCAGAGGATTCCATAAGAACTGCTGGACAGTCTGATCCTGCCCCTGCCCCATCACTGTCAGTGTGTTTTGGCAGTGTTGGGTGATTATACACCCTACTGAACAGTCAATGTGTGGTACTCTCGTCCAGTTTGACATGCTTCTGTTCATCCCATGAATATATTACTTACTACTCAATCACAGTAATTGAGTTTGCATCTAATTTGTGTAATCGAACAACTTTTCTGATGATCTTGTTTGATTAAATAAAATCAAATGCTTCTTTATTTGATCGCTTCATATTCAATTTGAAATACCCCCTAATTTTTGTGAGAGGTGTACATAAGAAATGTAAGAATTTATTATTTGTTTTTAAATATTTTATTTTAACTTATATTCTTGATTACCAACAAATGCTTTGGACCACAATTTAATGCAAATCAACACTTTCTATTAGTGGTTTGTTTTAAAATTATAAACAATGTTTATATACAAACATTGAAAACTTGTAAATAAGAAATATTTCTGCCATATACAGACATTTTATATTTTTTTAGCCAATTTCCACAAACCTTTTACTTTTTCATGATGACATGGCATGCTATTCAATAATATTTGTGATAGTATAAAGCTGTTTAAAATGACGTTTTTGCTACACAGTCACTAGCCCACTTCAGAAGATCAAGTGCTTTATTCCCTAATCCTAAAAATATACACAAAATATAAACAAACTAAAGTCATGCATTTACATTAAGTTCCAGAGTTGTGACTTAAAATACTCATATTGACACATTTTACCCTAGTCAGAGAGGTGGAATTTTATAGCCATTTCAGAATTTCATTGACAGTTTGCCAGTCTAAGGAGCTGTAAGGTGACAGTGCTAACCACTACATCACCGTGCCCCCTTTCCAACAAATCCTTCTGTCTATGGCCTCCTGCCTATGGTTGTACACATAAGTCAAATATTCCAGAACCTATTATGTAAGTATTTCTTTCTAAACCACAGTTTTGCATGTAAGGTTGAATAAACATATACCAGATCAATTTTTGTGTGTAAGCACTGTTTATGTGTACAATAAGATGCCACATCCAAGCTAATAAACTATTTGGAAATCATGCCTGCATGGCTTTTCTTTCTAACTATAGATTTAAGTGTAGACAGCTTCTCAAGAAACACTCAGGGCGTTCAAGGAAAATATGGCTATAAATAAAATAACCTAATCCCCACTTCTATGTATGACAAAGCACTTACATTTATATTAACAGCATTTTGCAGATGCCCTTTTTCAGAGTGACTAACAAAAGTGCTGTGTATTCTTCTTAAGAGATGTTTTCTCCTGCTAGCACAATAACTAGTAGTAGCATAATGATATGGGTCTGTTTGTCCTCCAAAGATCCTAAGAAATCTAGAAGAAAACGAGGGATGGAATGGAATCCCATCACCAAATGTATCACCAAATAATGCTAAATTAAGATGTGACTGCTTACTGTATGTCCAGAAGTTGTTAAGGGGCAATGGCTGATTTTTCTACCAGCTGAATTATGCACAACATACAATTACTGATCACTTCTTTAGGTACACATGCTAGTTTCTACACTCATTGTTCATTTGATCAGTTCCTCTTTCCATAAAGAAGCAATCTGCAATTCTATTCTTGCAGACTGTAGTAGTCAATCTGTTATCTGTTCACTATCTCTATTGGTCATTACCCTCACAAGGCCACCATAGATCAGGTAATATTTAGGTGATAAGTCATTCTCAACACTGCAGTGACACTGATGTGATAGTGCTGGTGTACTGGTATGACTGGATCAGACACAGCAGTGCACTGCACCTCAGTATCACTACTGGACTAAAAATAGTCCACCAACCAAAAATGTTCAGCCACCAGCATCCTGTAGGCAGTGTCCTCTAAACGATGATGACTGAAATAACACAATGACATGATCATATATGAAATGAAATAACACAAATAAATGTGCAGCAACATATGAGCTACTATATTTGACTTTATACCTACAAGGTGGAGTAATACCTTTGTTGTGTCTAATAATGTGAGTGAACACAGAGTTTACCACTCTACCAGCACTGAGGTACCAGTACCTCATACCACCGTAACACACACTAATACACTACCATATCGAAATCACTGCAGGGCTAAAAATAATCCACCACCCAAATAGTAGCTAATTTGTGCTGGTTCTGTGAGGATCCAGATCATTAGAGAAAAGAGTGAAGTGGAATAACAAAGTATGTGGAGAAATAGATGGACTACAGTCTGTAATTGTAGAACTACAAAGTGCATCTGTATGGTAAGTGGAACTGATAAAATGGATAATAAACAGTTAGGTGTACTAAAGTGGCTGGTAAATGTATCTCCAAATCCACACAAAAATGCTTCTGGGACAACAAAATCTAAATTACGTCTTGGTCTTCCCTGTAGCTTGAGCCCCATAAAAAATGTGGGGTTGACAAGAGAGGAATTAAGATGCTGAATGATCTGGAAATTCTGTATTGAGGAGTATAATAAGTTTCTTTACTCTATATCTACAATCTCATTAAGTTCTATAGAAGTTTCGGTACTACTATCTTGGCAAATAGAGGTGCTGGGGTGATAGGAAGTGTTTTTTTCTTTAACACAGTATATGTCTTACCTTTAACAATCACCAGCACAGCACTGTATGTCTGCCCAGCCAAGTTGGAAGCATTGCAGGTGTAAAGTCCATTATCACTTTGCTTGCAGTACAGGACTTTGAGAATGAAGTTCTCTGCTTGATCCTCATACATGACATGTCTACGACCCTCACTGATGTTTATGCCATCTTTCCTCCAAATGATCTGGGGTTTGGGGTGGCCTGTGACAAAACAACTGAGCTTGGCATGCTTGCCCTCAGTCACCATACAAGTTCGAGTGAAGACACCTTTTGGCAGTTTACTGGCCAAAGCAGAAACCCGCTGCTCCTGATCGAATGCAAGCCTGGAGCCACTAAGATCCTCCATGATTTTAGAGGAAGATGTAGAAGTGTAGGACTCTGCTGTGCGGAAAACGGAAATGTCCTTACACATCTCCTCTTTGCGCTTCTGCAGGTGGGAGAGAAGGGAGGTGCTTTTGTCAGAGTTGACAAGTTGTGTATCCTGCAAGTCTACCACCAAGGCAGCTGCAGCTTGGGCACGACCGATGGAGTTCTGAGCACGGCAGATGTAGGTGCCACCATCCATACTTCTAACGCTCTGTATTCGTACGGAGCTAGACTCACTGTCTTTAGTGATCTTAATGCGATTGGTCTCCCCCAAATAGCGCCCATCCTTCTCCCAGTCAAATTCAGGAGTGGGGTGGGCTGCTACACGACAGAAAAATGTAATATCACCCCCCAGACCTACTCTGGTTGAGACAGGCTTCACTACGAACACAGGGGCTCGATCCACCACTGTTGCCGGAAGCCCTACCTTTAGAGTTACGGCCGCATAAGCCTCACCAACATTATTCTTGGCACGGCACATATATTGTCCACTGTCATCCAAAATTAGGTCATAGATTGTCAGTCGATACACATCCCCATCCTCCACTGTCTTAAAGCGCCCTCCAGTGGATATACATAGTTTGTCTTTTTCCCATGTAACAGCAGGAACTGGGTTACCCACAACAGTGCAGCTCAGGGTTGCATCCCGGCCTACACTAAGGGAAAAGGCTTTGGGACGGGTCAGGAACCGAGGAGCTCCACCAAAAAGATTCTGGTCCATCTTTGTCTCCTGCAAAGACAAATTACAACAAAAAAAATTAATGAATTAAGTTATTAAATACAAACTTTATAATTTGTGAAGTTATGGCTGTGGTCAGATGAGAAATATTGTAAACAAGGCAAAAATAATGATATTAAGACTTAAGTTATATTGTATTTTTCTAAATGAGGTTTTCCCTGCAACCATTCTGTTAGTTGCCCTGGCTGTGTGTTTAAGGTCATTGGCATGCTTCAATGGTCTTACTGAGGGAAGGTTGTTGGCCAAAACTTTGTGATACATGACCCCATCCATTTACATTTACAACATTTAGCAGACGCCCTTATCCAGAGTAACTTACAACTTATGCAATCTTACAATCCAAGCAATTGTGTGTTAAGGGCCTTGCTCAAGACAAACTGTGGCAGCTTGGCAGAGGTGGGATTTGAACCCTGGAGCTTCTGGTCCAGAGGCCAGTACCTTAACCGCTAGGCTACCAAGTCCTCATCTCTCCATCCTCTTTGTAGAACAGCACCCCTCAAAGCATGTTTCCACCCCCGTGTTCTCATCCATCTTCTTACTCAACAAATGGAGATCATGCCAAAAAGCTCTATTTTGATCTCATATGACCTTCT
>JAUZSU010196033.1:0-11858 GCA_034780255.1 Parotocinclus maculicauda | reverse complement strand
TAATTTTAATAAATTTTCAAAACTCTCAAGAAAACTTTTTTCACATGGTCATAATGGGGTATTTTGTGTAGAAGTTTGAGGAAAGAGATTAATTTAATACAATTTGTTATAAGGCTGTAACGTAACAAAATGTGGAAAAAGTGAAGCGCTGTGAATACTTTCTGGATGCACTGTATATATATAGAGTGGACTGTGGTAGCCTAGCGGTTAAGGCACTGGTCTCTGGACCTGAAGGTCTTGGGTTCATATCCCACCTCTGCCAAGCTGCCACAGCTGGGTCCTTAAGCAAGGCCCTTAATCCACAATTGCTTGAATTGTAAGACTTTATAAGTTGCTCTGGATAAGGGTGTCTGCTAAATGCTGTACATGTAAATGTAACTGTAAATGAATGTATGTATGTTTGTATGTATATCTATAAATATATATAACTTCTAAAATAGCTTCCATAGGCTACAGTAGCAAGTGTGATCTCCCCTTAAAATTAACCAATACCATCTGGCAGCTACATCAAGATGCCAAGTTGACCCAACTGTGGCAGCTTTGGCAGAAGTGGGATTTGAACCAGAGACCATGAGGTCCAGAGTCCAGTACCTTAACCACTAGGCTACCGCAGTCCAACAAAACAACAAAAGTAGCTTTTTCTGGGTCATCTCAGAAAGAGAGAACTGACCAAAAGAAAAAGGATTGTTAAATGGTTTGCAGACAATGTCCTGCTTAGCCTCTCATTTAGAATTTTACACTGACACAGATTTCCTGTGGAATTGGACTCCGCAAATTATGTTGTTTTGGCTTTATTCCCAAGGGATTCTGATAATTGTCTCTGCTGGTCATGAGTTTTTAGTCATTTCTGTACTGTTATCCCTATGGTCTCCTCTTTTAGTATGTCTGCTCCAGTGGCGCATGTTAACAGCCGATCGACTCTCTAAATGCAGCAGGACTCTTTCTCTATCTTGTTGAGCCTCAAGACTATGGAGATTGATCAAAAAAAGCCCAGCACTTGTGTTCTTTTCATCTGAACAGCCCCTTCCCCCATTTCCATGGCTCTGTAATATAATCTCATTTAAATTAAAAGCAAGTCCCTCACACTTAATTGCTTTTCTGAAAGTGGTGGTCTACCGTTTTTTAAATAGATCCTCGCATGCCAGGCTTGTGAAAGATTATATCTTGTGGGCATTTCTGTCATGTTTAAAGAGAACTCAAACACAGTTGTCAGAAACCATATGCTTGTTGATCAATTGTCATGCCATGACAGGATATTCTCCATACATTCATGCAGCAGTTAAATACAATTAATAGAAGAATAGTTCATAAAATTCTGTCTGAAGCGCAGCAATGGGGGTGACACCAGCTGAAAAAGATAACATTATGTGTTAAAAGGTGTTTACAGTGAACAGCACTTGGCCTTTTACGTTTTAACATGCTGTAGGAGGGATGGAGTAAATCTGGATACTTAAACCATGGGAGAATGTGCTGGCATTGTCATTTCAGTGCATTCCCCACTAGTCTAGTTATGTACTACTGTGCATGTAGAGAAAACAGATGCCTTTTAAAACAGCATTGAACTCAGAAAGAAAAAGGGTATAGCTGATAGTCCTAGAGGTTTATCTTATTGATTTTGCCATTGTAGCATGAACATTTAAGAAGCTGCTTTGTCTGATTGCCCCCCATAACAGCCACATACATTCAAGTGTAATTGCTGGGTTGTCAGGAGTTGCACCCATGGCACCATTAAGCATGGCTGCATATCCGCTGTTCTGGACACTGCAGTGATGGCCATACAGCTGTGACAAAGCACAATGTCCCATCTCAAGAACATAGTAACCTTGGTATAAATGGTCATCATGATACTGGAGCTTGGTTAATGCAAATGAGGCCAGTGACTTAATGCCAATCTATCAAGGAGTTGTGCAACTTAAATCTGCCTTAAGGGAAAACAATAGAAGAAGTTCAATCCTTCCCAAATCTGTCCTTAGCTAGCAGCAACTGAAACGTGGCCTTAGTGCAGCTTACTAGAGTGATGCATCCTCCAAAATAAAGGCTGTCCCCTGGGCAAGTTGGTTATGATATCTGTCTCTTCTGAGTCAGTGGCTGCACAGTTGGAAAATGAAACTGCAGCTCTTCTGCTCAGGAGGTCTGCAAATCTACAGCAGCTGACCAGTGCTCAAAATGAGGCATCCAAAACTCAGAAACCACCTTCTAAGACGGTCTTTCAACTTTTCTCTCCAAGTATAAACAAAATGGTGAGAATAACATTATTCATAACAGTGATCAATCAATAATAGCTGACTCATACTGTTTTTCTTTTTAGACCCCAAACCAAAATAAGGTGAGTGGATTCTCCTTGCACTGCCTCCTTTGTGCTGGTCAATACAGAAATGAAAAATGAAGGCTGTTTGATGATTTTCAGTCATATTAAGTACAACAATTCAGCTGGTTCTACTATATCTCACAGGACAAAAAGCTTTTAATGCCAGATAAAGCATCCCTAAAGGGCGATTTGTGGCTAATTTGGTGGGTAGGTGTACCAGTGGAGCAAGATCAGGGCATAATAGAGAAATATTGAAAACACAATAAGCTAGGAAGAATGCAAAGCATGTAATCTGACATGATATATTTGGTTTTGTGATTTCTGTTTATGAGGGCCGCTCTGTGGCACACTGAATTTGTTTTCCTGACAGCATTATAAATCAAGTGCATTATCTGGTTTTACTGGCTTGTCTCTCTCAAAACTGTTAGGAAATGAAATAAAGCCAGAGAATGATGGCTGCGTTCACATCTAGTGTCTTTGAAACTGCAGCATCCTTAAATTGCTATGTATGGATTTAGTTCAGCAGGCAGGTGGGAGATGAAGGAGCTAGGAGATAATGTAAGTGCACCTATGATAAAGACGATGTCATGGACAGCAGAGGCAGGTCCACATCTGGCAATGATTGATAGAGGCCACTGAAAGTAGTCATTGAAAGAAAAATCGGATATAGCAGAACAGATTCCATTACCAGCCACGCAGCAGGTTTGGTGGTTTCAAAAAGCTGTAAATGGGAGTGTAGGTTTCTAACATGCTCACAATAAAAGCTCACTTCTTAAGAGCAAAACTATTCATAGAGCTCACCTAAAGAGCTGCTTCTGAGATTTGTGCTGGATATATGCTTTTTTGCACTCTACAGCCCACTGTGCTTTCATAACTGTGTCATTGAAAAATCCCAAGTTTAGCAAAAATAGATAAATCTGAAGCTGTTACATTCTTTGCTTTTACACCTTACAGTTTATAGTCTTGAGTCAAATAAAATTTGACTGGCTTGATTTACGCCAGGTAACTAATTCCTTACAAGCACTTTAAAGATAAAACAAAACAGTTCTCATCTATCTGTACCCTATTCTAAACATTGACTTTTTCAATCTTTAGTCCATAGAAGAAAACAAGCCCTGTTTGAAAAAATAAATAAATTGCTTGAATAATCATGAACCCATCACATTTGGTGCCTTAGGGGAGAATCATCCAGTTGCTCTTTACCTTAACCACCCAATGTTAAACACCCGCCATATTGTTCATTTTACCTAAATTAACTTCGCTAGCTAACTAATTTGGGAGATTATAGGTGCAAACTTGTAAAAAATCAATTTCTATGCTCGGAATCAACTCCAAAGCCAGTCTCATTTGCCTCTAATTGGGGAATCAATTTTCTTTGGGAATACTAACTATTAGCTTTTAGCTTAAGTGCCCTGATGATGCCAGTTTGGTAGTTTCATTACTGCACACACACACACACACACACACACACACACACACACACACACACACACACACACACACACACACATACTACTTTATTGGGTAGACCTGTTCAACTACTCCTTAATGCAAGCATCTGTAACATCTTCAATTATCTGTCAATCATATGGTAGACACTCAAAGCATTTAGGCATATTGCCACTATCATGGAGACCTTCTAAAGCTCAGACCAAGCATCAGAATGGGGAAAAAAGATGATTTAAGGAACTTTGAATGTGCGTTGGTTGTTGGCGGTAGATGCTTTCATCTCAGTCTTTTAGAACCTGCTGGTCTGCTGGAATATTCACCAACATTCATCTCTAGAGTTTACAGAGAATGGTACAAAAATAGAAAATATTAAGTGAGCAGCAGCAGTCTGGGTGAAAATGTATTGTTGATGTCAGAGGTCAGAGGAGAATTGCTGTACTTGTTCAAGCTGATAGAAAGCCAAGCAGCAACTGCATGATGCTGCCATGTCAATATGGACCAAATCAAAGAAAATACATGCTTGTGAAATGTTTCTGCAGAAAAAGGGATCCAACCTGTGCTAATAGGATATACCTAATGAAGTGGCCACACCCAGGTTGTCAAAATATTAGGTTGCTATAACAAATGAAGGACATAATAATAGCGGGAATATATTCCTTTCTGAACCATAGAATATGAAAGACAAAAATCTGTGTCTACATGATTGCTTCCTTCAACACATTAAACACAACATAATGAGAAACTCTGTGACTAGTGGGTTTGAAAACATTTCGTTAGTAATGTTAGACTGGTTCCATTACATATTTGGGGAAAATAGATGTAATGTTGTACTTGTGTTGCTCGTTATGTGCTTGTGCTTCTTGTGATTCTTATCTAAGGTCTGGTAAAAATCTTATCCACCACAGACAATCAAAGAGACAGAAACCATGTTGGATGTGAAACCAACCATAGCCCAGAAATTATAATGTGACAAAAAACGTAGTGAATGCTGTTTTTTATCACAGTTTCTTAGTGAATCCGATATTGGATGAATTACAAGAACATCTAGAGGATTAAGTCCTAAGTCCACAAGCATTTTTCCATTTCTCTAGACACGTGGTGAAAGTGGGGCCCAGTTGAAGTAGATGGTGGATGAGGAGGAATCTAAATTAGTTTTATAAGATGAAACAGACATCCCTTGTAACCTCCCCAAAAGGTAGAGAAGCATGATTAGCTCCTTAGTATATTTACTTTTGAGACGTGAACCCCCTTTTTGGGCAACAAGCACTTAACTGTTGGAAGAAAAAGACTGCACTAGAATAAAATAATAATAATAAAATCAGTAACCAATTGTATGTTCTGGGTTCAAGTACAGGGGTTATTTTATCACTGATACATAAAATGTGTAGTTCTGTCCAGAGGGCAAAGACTACTTTCTGACTTGATAGTGTGGTATTTACTCTGACCACAGTAATGGGGTCTGTGTTTGTCTTGGATAAAATGAATGGTACTCTCATAGCAAAGCTGTTTTCTCCCAGAAAACCAGTGAACAAGAATAAACAACATACTTGGATCAGATAGAATGGGGTCTGTCTTTGGAACAAATTGGTCACAGCGAAGTCCACGGTAACCCTCTTTACACCTGCAAGAAAGGAAAAAGCAAAATCCATTAGTCAGATGACCTGTCTAACATATAAAGACTGCCATGTCTACAAAAATCGATGTCAGGTGTTAGCTTGATATTTAAATTTGGCGGACTAGATATTTTTGGTATAAATCTCAGTAGAAGTTATTGTATGTCCATTTTGTTTGTCAGTTATCATACCCTTAAAGACAAACCTACCCCAAACAAATATTAGCAATAAACGTGTAAGTTACTGTTTGACTTACTGTTAATTGACATGGTGCTGTTTTTTCCGCTTAGATCAGAGAATGACATTAAATGCTCTGTAACACCATCCATACCAACCATGATCAACACTACTGTTCCATTGAACAGCACAGTGCACAGTTTGTTAGCATGCTTGCCTAAAATCTCCAGAGAGCCCTGGTTCGATTCAGACCATGGACTCCACCTGTGCTGAGTTTGCATGTCCTCAGTGTCCATGTGGGTTTACTTTGGGTGCTCTGGTTTCCTCCACATTCCAAAAACATACACAAGTTAACTGGTTGTGTCTAAATAGTGTCAATGTCATCTGTACTATGTACTATGCTGATAAATATTGCAATATTGCAATGTTATATAAAACAAATGAACAATCAATAAACACTTTAATTCTATAGAATTTCTAATTCTATTTATTTCTATATTTTAACATTAAACACAGTTATTTTCGAAAAGCTAAGTCAAGACCTCCATGAACAAACTTTGAGAGGAACCCATGCTGTAAGTGACATCATAAATCACTGTGCTCCTTTGTTTTCAAATAAACGTTTTCAAAAAATTACCATGAGGTTTGATAAAGCTGAATTTCTTTGTATTTGTTTCAGAACCATCACATCTTCCTTAAAAGGGAACATGAGCAATGGTTACTTGCGTGAGCAATGAAATTGCAGCATCATCTGACAAAGTATAACCTTAAATGCAAAGTATACCATAAATAGTTTTAATAAATTTAATTTACTTTATTTTAGGTACAGCTGTTTATAGGCTGAATTTAGGTTAGGGGGTTATTTTTGAGATATGTTGGTGTCATTAGGCTATTTCTGAATATGTGGGAAGAAAAAAAAGGATAAGGGTAAGTAAATATCGAGAGAATGCAGAAGGACAATGAGGCAGGCTTGGTCAGAGCTCCATGCTCCCTGCACATGAACAGATAACACAGTGTTATTGCTAATGTCGCCTCCCGAAGGAGCTGTGTGGAAGCACCTTAGTGCACCTAGACATTTGATTTGGAGTCTTGCTGAGAGATCTATGAGAGACAGACACGCCCATGCCAGAGTGGCATAACACACTGAGGCTGTAAGACAACAGAGATTACCAGCTGTCCTCCCTGGATTCAGCTGTAGTGAAAGATTTGCAGGACCTCTTTATTCCTTATTGCCCTTCCTCCTAATCTTTTTTGATTCCTCATTTAGCCCTGCAGCTGTACTGTAGATATTTCAATATCAGTAACCCCAGTGGTGTTGGATGTAGCATGAAGTCAATACTGTGTGCCTAAGGACAGTCTTAGTAGTAAAATCCACTCCTTGTTGTATGCATAAAATCCAATACACCCACCCCCATGATCAAAGCTCTTTTGCACAATGATAGTGCTCACTAATGACAATGAACACCACAGATCAAAAGAATATGCTCACAGACATGACGCCTAAAATATGACCCAGCAGAATTAGCTCAGAACTTGTGCCAAAATGTCCATGACAGAATCCATGTTCTTTCATCTCTTCTAATTTCCTGAACAGGTTGCCTGACAGGTACTTCACGACACAGATTACTGTTTGTGTATCTAGTATGGAACAGTGTGAATGGTGGGTTCACTGCCAATGAGAGGGCAATAGCACAGAGTCAGCACTGCAAATAATGACTTGCCTAATTACAGTCATGGAAAGTGACTACTAGCTTGTGCTGCACACAGAAAGTGGTCATATGACGACTGTCATGTGTCAAAGGCAAGACAAAAATGTCTACCAGCCAATCTGTGTTTATTCATTGCATTTTGTCTGGCAGTCAATATACTGTACTGCATTTTATAGTGGCGTTTTGTCAGCGTCTCTGTAAGGCCCAGACTGTAGAGAGGATTGGGTTTTTTTTTGCCAACAAGCACACGCACTAGTAGATGGACTGTATTCGCTGACAATAGTTTTATGAAGTGTTCCTGAGCCCATGTGGTGATGTCCATTACAGAATGATGTCGGGTTTTAATGCAGTGCCGCCTTAAGGATCGAAGGTGACAGGCACTCAGTGTTGTTTTTTGGACTTGCCACTTACTTGCAGAGATTTATCCAGATTTTGTAGATGATGAAATACCTAAATCACTTGCAACTGCACGATTGTTCGACTTTTTTCACATGCAGTTGTTCACAAAGTGGTGAACCTCGACCCATCCTTGCTTGTGAATGATTGAACCTTTCGGGGATGCTCCCTTTATACCCAATCATAACACTCACCATTTTTAAATGAAGTAATTTCATTACAAACATCTTAGCTTGAACAAGAATATATATTTTTCTATTAGTATGTATCCAACAAACATCTTCACATTTGTTCTGATCTATAAAACTTTCACTATCCATAACAAACCAAAGTACCAAGTACATTTTTAATCCAGGAATCGGCTATGGCTTGCACTTGATTATATTAAATTTTACTGTTTGAAGAATATGGCACATCTTTTTGTGAGATTACTGGCTGGTTGCAAAGTAGAAATCAAATTTTTGCTCGAGTGATGTAAACGTGGGTGGTTCAAACAAAATAGTCAGTAAATGTAAGACAGATAGGTAACAGGAAAAAATGTTTGGCCATCTCTCAGACCCTCCTTGTCACTATACTTATCCTCAAAGAAGGAAGATCAGATCTCCTGTAGGGCTCAACTGTTATGTACAGGTACAGGTACCAGGTGTAATATTCGCTAATGCAGAGTGGCTGACAGAGGTGTAGATTAGAATATTTTAAAAGACAAGACAACATTGTAGATACATACAGAAACCTAAAGGGTAATAAACAAACTGCAGGGTTTTTTTGTTTGGGTGGTAATAAATAGAGCTCCAAACAGTCATTATTCATCTGGAAATTGATTCTGATCTTCAATTTTGTTAGACTGGAGTTGTCTGACCTTGATAATTGAAATCTTTCCCTGCAGCAATACATAAAATATATTGTAAAAGCAGTAAAATAGCTCTACATGGGAATTGTAACCCTTGGGGACTAATTTCAAACTGAATTATCTGAAGACAGCGGTTTTCTTCTATCAAGTATAACCAGAGTTAAAAAATTTGATTTTTGTGCACATTTTCACCTGCTACTGCAAAAAAATAAAAAATGTGTGATGTATGCAAAATTGATGCTAATTACAATATAGCAAATCACAATTCAGTTTTAGCTGAACACTGAACACACACTTTGGCTTTCAGCTGTCAGATAATGAATAATGTTTAGTTGATGGGAGAAGGAAGATCTGCATGCCTGCACTGCAGTAAAAATGAGTATACTGGAAATGCATGTGTGCATGCCTTGTACTAAATTCGATATGTGTATATACATCTCAGTCTCAGTAATCAAGCACATTTTTGGTTACCTTAACCCTGTAATCTGATGAATAAAACGAGTGAGAGGTTCAGAATGCGAGAGATTCAAGGAAATTGAGGAGGACTGGGAAAAGGAGGGGGAAGACCAGGAGGAACAGATCTCTGGCTTTAATTAAAACTCAGATCTTTAATTACTAGTGAGAAAATGGATGTGTACTTGATAGGAGGCTGTGGTTTGCGTGTCTGCATGCATTAAAAGTATAAGAGGCCATTACAGACAAAATTCCAGCTTTATCTCTTACACGCCATCATAATTTCACACAAACTATCATAGTCTCTCACATATACTATCGTACACTGTCACAAACACTATAAAACAATTACACACTATCCAATCTCTCACATAGACATTGTAAAATAGACTGTATAGACAAGTTTGTGGATGCCCAACCTAATTTGTAAGATTGTAACTCATTCAAAAATAACTCACTAAGAAGGAGTTGCTGCTACTGTAATTACTGTAATACTGTAATAACTGTAATACTGTGCAATTACTGTATTACTTTGTATTACTTTAGCAGACACTGTATCTAACCTTTAATAGTACAGTGGAACCTCGGTTAAAGAACGTCTTCGATAGCGAACAATAACAACCAAAAAATTTGACTAAAAATATGCCCCGGATGGCGAACAAAATTTCGGATAGCGAACAGCTATGTCACCTACACGTGACCAGCACCTCAGACCAAGCATCATTTGCACTCGAGACACTGTTACGATCAGTTGTTCATTATCTTAATCCTTTCGCGTCCTTCTTATTTAGTGATTTTTGTGCTTTATTTGAATAATATAGCCCTCAATCATGTTCTCATAGAGGGGGATTCCCCCTCCAAGCAGTAATTCCACCCCTTCCACCCCACACCTCCATCCTCTCACGCCATCACATTGCAGTCAAAACGGTAAATTTTCTTATTTTTACTACATATTTTCTTATTTAACTCCATTTGTACTGTATAGTAACTGTTCTCATTTAAAAAACATACCTATATAGCCTGTAACTTTTACAGTATATATTAGCGAGTCAACAGGGGCTGGGAACCAATTATTTCTATTTCTTTTATTTCTTAGGGGAAAATTGTTTCAGATAGCGAACATTTCGGATAGCGACCAACTTTTTGGAACGGATTATGGTCGTTAACCGAAGTTCCACTGTACATGAGAGAAATGTTGCTAATGTGTAAGCAATGGTTAAATAATGTGTGAACATGACTTTATGCAGATGTTGTGTGTGAGTAACAACCTCTGTGCATGAGTAATTATTTCTCTGTGTGTAAGGTGTGAGTGAGACTGAGTGTATGTGAGTGAGAGTTTGATGTTTGGAAATTCTGATTTCTTATGCCATCCTCTCCTGGTTCCCCCTTCCATTCCTCAACGTCAAATGGGATGAGAAGCAGTGGTTGCATGTGATCTGTTCTCTGAACAACTTCTTTTTCTTTCTGCTGCTTCCATTAGGACATGCCACAGCAGATCATCCGTTTCCATCTCACCCTATCCTCTGTATCTTCCTGTGTCACACCGACCGGCTGTATGACCCCCTTCACATTCCATTTGGCTTTCCTTTTCTCCTCCTTCTTGGTTGCTCTTTGCTCTGCATTCTCATTTTCCTGATACACCCCACATCCATTTTCCACACATAACCAAACCTTTTTAATATAACCTTTCTCACTTCACTGTCCTACTTGCCCTCCAATATACCTGTTCCTAATTCTATCCATCCTTGATACTCCCAATGCAAATCTTTTTTCAGCACCACTACCTTCAAGCCATAGAGCACAACTGGTATTACTGTCATCTGGTGAACTTTCTCTTTCACCCTTGCAGTTACCCTTTTATTGCAAATCACTCCTGCCACTTTTCACCACCCACAGTATCCTGCCTACACTTTCTTTTTTACTTCTCTACCACACACACACTACTATTCTGAATACTTGTTCCCAAATGCACTGCTAACAAAATCCCACAAAAATTGCTGGACAATCTGATCCCGCCCATGCTCCATCACTGTCAGTGTGTTTTGGCAGTCTTGAGTGACCATACACATGATGTGTGGCACTCTCGTTCAGTTTACCATGCTTCTGTTCACACCCATGATATGATATATGTCACTTGCTATGCAATCACATTAATTAAGTTTGCATCTAATTTGCATAATCAAGGAACTTCCTTTGCCTTTCTGATGATCATGTTTAATAAAATAAATTAAAATGCTTCTAATTTTAATTGCGTTTGCAGTGTATTTAAAATCATCCACATTTGCCACCTTTACTTCTTGCAGCCATACCATTTCGTTACATTCCTCTTTTTCATATGTACTTCGTTTTATTTTATTTTACTTCGCTCAAACTATTTGACCTACATTACTCTCATCGACACTGTACTTTAATATCAACACCTTATGATACAGTTCTTCCCTTAACCAGCATATCCAGTGAAGTACGCTCCAGTCACCTACTGTTTCTTCTCTGGGTATGCTCTTCATCACTTCATCCAACTCTCTCCAGAAATGTGTCTTTCTTTCCATGTCACAGCTACTTGACTTCATCATCACCTCTCCAATTTCCACACTGGCACACAGTCTTTTCATCTCTAATACTCAATCACTCTGAAATTGTATCCCAGCACCCCTAAAAAATTGGGTAAAATGTAGGATTTGTTTGTTGTGTTTTATTTTTTACTTCTACTTGTTACGAGATGTGGTGGTTTTTACTAGGACCCAAGTATGCAAGATAAGCATATCCCACGTCGTATAATAATAATGGGGAAATAATATAGAACTACTGAAAAGGGATGAAGAGCGAAGCGTAAGGCTCCTAACATAATAAAACCGAAAGGATAAAGTGGCACGCCAAGGTTGCGTCCCGAATGGGAGCAACGC
>JAUZSU010196022.1:0-11858 GCA_034780255.1 Parotocinclus maculicauda | reverse complement strand
TTACCTTTAGCTACTGTTCGCGATCTCTGCGAACGTACTCTGTTTTGAACTGCATATTTAATCTCTGGCTTTGTAACATCTCTGGTATCCGCCCCCTACTAACCATTACAGCTGCGGAGACACTGGTTCATGCCTTTGTAACCTGTGACTGGACTACTGCAACTTATTGCTATATGGGCTATCAAAGTCATTGCAATACCTTCAAATAGTTAAAAATTCTGCTGCTAGGATTCTAACTGGCACAAAACAGTTCAAACACATCACATCTGTTTTAAAGTGGCTTCATTGGCTGCCGATTACCATGCGTATCTGTTATAAGATCCTCCTCTTTACTTTCAAGGCACTGCATGACCTGGGTCCTGTTTACATCTTGGATCTTTTAAAAATGTATACTCCATCCTGTAACCTCAGATCGTCTGAAGCCAGACTACTGGCAGTTCCGAGATTTAGGCTGAGTATCGTAGGGGGTCGCTCATTTAGTGTTGCTGGAACTCTTTACCATTTTCTCTGCGCTCTGCCACTTCTCTACCTGAAATCAAAACCTCTCTCTTAAAACATACCTATTCCAGCTATACTTTTCCTCTTATTGAACATATGTTTTTGTGTAATGTGTTTTGTTGTGTACGATCCTCTTGTAAAGCGACCTTGAATTTGTGAAAGGCGCTATATAAGTTACTTAGTTTTAATAGTTTTTATTACGTATTGTTATTATTATAATTATTATTAGTAACTTATTATTATTATTATTATTATTATTATTATTATTTGCTTTCCAAAGACTCAACCTTTTGTGGATAATGCTTTCATACCAAATCATGATTACAATCACCAGTTGACATGTTTGAAAAGTTATCATTATTCAGTTTTTTTCTTCCTCATTACGAGCCATAAATTGCTTCAGTCCCATTTTATGGCATGTTCTGCAGGCCTGAAATGCAGAAATGGATGTTTATTAAAATATTGAAAGTGAAAGTTGTAAATACCACTGTATATTTTCCTCCCTACCATCACAACCTCTGATTTAGGGTTGTATGAACATGGTTCATTTTAAAGCCTTGAAAAATGTCTCTTTGTTTTCACAGTAGCTCAGTTATTACTGCCTAAGTCAAGGTTTTTCCTTTGCAAATGTAACACAAAATGTATTATGTTTGCTGTAACATTTAATGTGTTTTATGAATAAGGCCAGATGTTTTCTATTGCTTGTTTCTCGGATGTCCCTACTTAAGAATTTACTGAGGAGGGAGGAAAAAAATACAAATAAATCTTTTTCAGCACTTTTCAATTTCTCGAGGACTATGTGGAATCAATATAAGGAAGGAGGAAGAAATAAAAATAAATGTTTATTTTAAAATAAAATGTATTTAACCACCCAATTAAATTATAGTGAATCTGGAAAAAAAATGTAGTGAACAGAAGAAAACGGTTGGCTCTCCATCGGCGAGCGGAAAAAGATTAAAAATTTTTTTTAATTTGTTTTGGAATTTCAACCATTGGTGCTGCGGCAGATCCGAGAAATACAAAAAAACCCCCAATTAATTTTTGTTGTATTCTTCAAATATGATCGTTGGCGGATCCGCGAAACAAGCAATCAAAAAAGTCTGGCCTAATGTTTAATGTGACTACACAGTTTTCTAAATTGTTAGTTCTCCATGTTTAAAAAATGAAATACATGTACTTACAGGTGGCTTTCACAAATGGAGGTCTCAATGAGAAAAGTTATTTAGTTTTCTGATTGTTTGAACATGATTATTATGTCAAAAGTTTTATTTATTGAATTTTTATTTATTGAATTTAGCAGACGGAGCAATTTACAACTAAGCAGTAGAAAAACTTGCACCTGGGCCATACAGTGAGAGTTTATAAAGTGTCAGAGGTGAAGTATCTGAAGCTTACAAATCCTCTCACTCTGCAGCATAGAAACTTGCAAGTTGACTAAATCAAACATTTACATTACAACGTCAGGTTTGTCACTCTGCATCATCCATGTTAAATATATCATACATAATCAGTTAGTAAACTGCATTAGTTATCTATAAAAACATGCAGTGACTGCCGCAAGTGCTGTTCCAGTCATAGCACATTGAGCATTATTTATGCCATGCACGCAGTTTACTACAGTACCTCCGCACATTACTTTCTGCATCTGTGAGCAAAATTTATAAATCTGACACTGTGGGGGATCAACTCAAAAGCAAGATCTCATTAAATTTGGCTGACAGAGTGAGTATAATAACACTAAAAATATCTATCTTTAGTAAAGGCACAGATGTATGCCTACACAATGACTTCTGAACTAGGACATGCAGCACTGTAATATCAAGCTAAATTTAGAACTCCATGTTTTATAAATCTTTTATCTGCGATCATACAGCTACTGAATGAATGCCTGTGCTGAGTGAGTGTCTTAATCAGCCAAACAACTGGACTGATTATATTTTTTTTTAGAAATGTTGACCTATAGTTGCTACACTCTGCTCTAAACTCCCTCACGTTGCTTCCTTTTTAAAAACCCGTAAGTAACCACCTTTCACAAAATGTTGCTGTCACTGGTTAATTAGAAATATAGAACAGGCATAACTTAGTTTCCCAAAGGAAGGGTTTTATTGACTGGAACAAACATGGTCATTACTAATGATTCTCAAGGCATTAATACACGCAGCATGAGAAAGCTGTTGAATATGTATCAACTGAGGCCATTAAAACAACTCTATTAGTGAACTTTTAATCCCTCACTGACACCATCGACCTATCAACGGCTGCAGGGCAGTCATAAAATTTTTACAATTTAATAAGGCTGTTACTGAAGCATTTATAAGCAAACAAAAATCATTTTCTCACAAGCACTCTGCTTTTTGCAACAGATGCTTGAAATAATTCTCTAATTGGAATATTTCTCACTGTGTAACACTTGTTGCATAATATTTAGCTCTTTAATTGGCTATTTGGGTTGTTTAATATTTGTAAATCCGATCATACAGTTATTTAGATTTATTTGAAATGAAGAACATAACAGTGTAAGGTCTGGATGGCTTTAATGTCATTTGTTTCATTTTGTCTCACTAAACATGCCACAAAAAAGCCTTTAGCATGCTATTATCAAAGCATCTTTTTCAGTTGTATTACCTGGGACATGTTAAGAAGGACCTTCAACAACCTTAAAGGAATTAGATGGTTAAATGGTTTTAAAATTTTATTTATACAAAAGAGAAAAAATGGAGCTGAGTATGGAATAGTGCTTGGCCCCCTGATTTAGTACTGATTTAATTACTGCCAGCAGTCTGTTTGGATATGTCCCTACCAGCTTTGCAAACACAGAGTGGGGAATATTTACCCATTATTTTTTGCAAAATAGTTTGAGTTCAGTGAAATTTCATGGTGACCAATAATGCACTACTCTCTTTAAGTCCATCCACAGATTAGGTCAGGATTCTGACTTGGCCACTGAAGGACATTTGCCTTCCTATCCATAAATCACTGTTTTTTTGCAGAGTTATTTTGTCATTATTTTGCTCAAAGTTGAACCGTCAGCATTTTTGTTGAAACGCACAAAACCCTTGCATGGTAGGTTCTAAAGGTTTCATAGATAGGACAACAAGGCAATTAAAATTGCAGACCCAGAGGGACAACCCTAGACGGGCTGCCAATCCATCGTAGGGCACACACAAACACACACACAGTCACATACCAAGAGTCACTTTAGAGACACCAATTAACCTAACATGCATGTCTTTGGACTGTGGGAAGAGTAAACCTACGCAGACACGGGAAGGACATACAGACTCCTCACAGAAAGGACCCAGGCCACTTCACCCTGGGATTGAACCCGGGACCTTCTTGCTGTGATGCAATGGTGCTACCGAGCCACCGTGCTGCCCAAAACCAGATTTTTATTTAGCAATTAGTGCATTTCAAATGTTAATATTAGAGGCTTTATAATATCTTTATTAATGTATTGTGCCCCTTTAAAGGAATTTGACAAAAAAAAACGCTGCCTGAAAGGTGGCAAATAAATTATTTTGATCCTTGTATGCCATGCCATGTCAAATGAAGTTTTGTCCTATGTTTAGCCTGGCTCATTTGACAGTATGTGTCATGCTCACAGAGCGTTTTCTTTATCCACCTCTCTGCCACTCCCCCACAGATTTTATACTCTTGGATCTGAGGTGCATATCTACATCAAACAAGTTGCCATGTCTGCGGTTTCTTCACAGGCAGTGCTCCCATTTTTGTTTGGTAACAGGGCTTTGTTCCTTCTTCTTTCTCTCTTTGTGATATGTAGGGTTAACGCTGTAGGATTTGTAGTACTTTGCTTCTGTTTGTCAAATAACCGATGAGGACTAGTTCAAAGTTTGGCATTAAGACCAGGAATGCTACCTTGAACTCTACTGTCTTTTCTCACTACTTTTTCTCACTCTCACTAGATTTTTATCTTAAAATATGCTAATACAATCTGACCATGTTACCAATGCTATAACAGAAAGTGATCATACATTCTTGCAGTGCAAAGACAAACCAATAGCTAATACATACAGACAATGATAAAAAAACAGACACCAGAATACCAACAGAAATCCTAACACTACTAGAATAGTGTGAACACCACACCAACATATAAAACATAAAAATGAAACGGTAACAAGAATAACCATATACCAAAAACAGTCATAGATAATAGAAGAAACCAGGCTTTGGGTAACAGAACTCGGTGGTAGAGTGAAAAGAACAGACAAAGTAGTCTGAAGTCAGAGCTAATATATGCTGGGCACAGGAGCCTGTAGAGGGTTAGAGGAGAGCTATGTAGGATGATGTGGCTTACCAGTACACATCATCCTAACAGACGGTATTTGCAGATAAAATCTGAATTAATTTGACAACTTTCGTATTTTTTTAGAAATCCAGACCAAACAAGACATCAACCTTTGTTTATTAGCATGAGGCTGTTTGGGAATCTATACAGCGACATTGAGGTGAGTGAGTTTTGTGTGTGGATGTAATTGATTGGTTCTCTTCTGAAGATACAGTTTGATGTGCTGTACAGTAGTCTTTGTAATATAACTTCTTATGTGACTTTCTTTCCACTTCACCCTTCTTCCGTCTATTTGTGGTGGGCAGAGTTAATTCAGAAAATATGTCCAGTAAATCTTAAAATACGCTCACATATAAATATATGTACTTTTTCACAGCTTCATTGGCTTGGTGGCTCGAACTATTTGCTGTCAGCTTCTAAGGGCGTGGTCTCTTCTCCTTTTAGGCCTCTCTGGTGCCAAACCTTTTTGGTCTATCCTCCACACCAGTCTCTGGAACACAGCTCTTAACATGAGTGTCTCAGTTGGTAAAGTGCTATGTTTTGAGGCTTTGCCTCTATGTTTCAGATGCCATCTCTGGTGGTTAAGGAGTTTAATTCCCTAGATCTGATAATTAAACTAATTATGTAGCCCCCAAAGTAGGGTTTGCATAGACTAGTCAACTAAAACATTCACTAGTCATCATGGGATGCTGTAGTCGACAAGTCGTAATGAGTAAAAAACAGTACCACTGAAAAAAGCAGCTTTTGTTATTAACATTGTGTAACTCAAACTTTGGTAGTCTGGAAATACTTCAGAAAAGATGAGTGCAATTCTACTATTAACTGAACTTCAGTGCTTATTTTGTAAAACATCAGGTAAGGGACACAACATGCCGTCTAGCAAGCAGGCATTAAGTGAAAAGATCCCATAATGTATAAATACCACAGTGCACAAATAAAGTGTTGCACAATACAATATTATACTATATAATGATATACTTATCAGTAACAAAGAAACCTTCAAAATGTAATAACTATATCTATAAAAATGACTTACATTGTCATAACTATCAGTTGTCTTTTATTGCTTTTTCCAAACCTCACTGTTCATGAGCTCTCCTGATGCGTAAGCGCAGCACACTGATGATCTAATTATGACAGTTACTATTAAAGAAAATTAGCCTTTGGTGTTTGGAAAATAGGTTACCCACAGATATGTACCATTTCATTTAATTTGTTCATTAATATTGTAAATTTTCTTTTTATTTTAGACATTAAAAAGCAGAAGTGCTACAGAGATATGAGGTATCTTGCTCTGGATCAAATTAGGCACTGCACTGTTGTATTATTTTGCACATTTATTTATTGTCATTTCTAGAAGCATAGCCTAAGGAAGCACTGAAGATGGAATTTTAAGTTAAGAGACCTTGTATGTCTGTTACTTCAAATCCGATTTGGCACATTAGTTGCCCTTGCCAATCAACACTGAACTGCGCTAATTAACTAAAACTAAAAATAAAGACCTTCAGAGTTACTTTTTGCTTTGCCTATGGAAGACACAAATAGTTGACTAGTTTTTAAAGTTGTTTTTTTAGTCGTGCAACTTCTACCACAAGCACCTATGTTAAAATAGTGGTAAAATATCCAAACACACTTTTGTTAAATTATTGTTTCATCAAGTTCCTGTAATTTTAAATGGTGCCTGAAGACCCACCGAGATGAAAAGAGCTTATGTGAATGAATCAGCATATTTACCATATAAGCATTAGGAAAAAAAAACAATGCCTGTGTATGGAAGAAGACTTTTCAAATCAGTGTAGGGAAAGGTGTGTGGTTTTTGCCTATTGTTCCTACATGACAAGAGATGGACATGTGGGTAGAATTTAATTAAAATTAAATTTAATCCTTAGTGTTGAGGCCGCATTGCACTTTTGCTCCAGCTCTTCTCCCTAGGGCCATATGCTAAGCTCACATTTTTGTAACCACCTCATAAAAGTAGGATATAGGAGGAAATGCAATTTAGAAGTAGCTATTTACAGTAGATATTTGTTGGGATGGAACTCTAGCATCACCCTAGCATCACTTTTTATTGGTTTATTTAGTAGTAAATGCTTTTACAGACTCTTACCCAAAGTGACAAAGCCTCCCTGTTAGGCGTGTGCTCTGTGAAGGGTTTCTCTCACACATTGTTTTACTGTGTGTTTGTGTTGTGTGCTTTGCTTTGTGTTTTATTTTGTTTTGGGGCACCTCTGGCGACATCCTGTGGCGGTAGTTAGGTCCTGTGCTAGACACGCCTTTGCCTCGATCCTTCAATAGATCGCAGCAGCTCATTTCTTCACGCACATGCAGATCATCTAAGGTGACTACTTAAGAAGCTGGTTAAAGCGTAACTGATTGCTGGTTTGTCAGCATGTGTACACTTGTATTTAGCACTACTTGCCATTTATTCTATAGGCCTCAGACTAGTTAATATACTGCAAGACCTTTTGTTGATATTTTCAGTTGATTCACCTTTTTTCAAGGTTGAAACCCTACTTAACGTCCCCTTAACGCCGACTACGCTGTGGAGATTAGGATGTTAGTGTCTGCTTCGAGAGCCACTCAAACACCTCCTGGACCACACTCGACAGGATGCTCATACCTGACTCCTAATCCCAGGTATCCCAGCTAAAAGGGGATCCATCTCAGCCGCGGTGGATTCAGGAGCTGAGGACAATTTAATGGACAACATTTGTTGCAAGTAATGACTGTCTGTTAACCCCTGTAGCTCTGATCCGGGCATATTCTATTGACAAACGGGTGCTTGCCACTGTTACCCATAAGACAGCTCCCATCACCATCATGCCATCAGGTAACCATGTGGGATACTTACCTTTTCTGTTGCTCAAGCCCTGCAGACTTCTGTCATCCTGAAATTACCTTAGCTGAAGGAACATAATCCGACGTTTGACTGGTCCACTGGACGCATGCTTGAGTGGAGGGAGATCTTCAGACTGCATTCTGGCCAACATGAGAAGTCCTGACTCAACCCTAAGCTTGGCACACCCCAGTCAAGCTCTTTATCCCCAAGAGTGCAGTATTTATTGTTTTTCACAGGAAGCCTGCCTGGAACCTCTGCATCAGGCGCACTAAAAAAATCATATTTAACAATCATACAGGAAATGGTCTTCATAAATATAATAAAGCTATTTGTTTTATACCTACAACATAGTATATTGAAACTAAGCTTTCATGCACAGTGATGTCAATGCAACTAATTCTGTATTGGTTAATAGAAGGTGAGCCTTGATTATGGTTAATTGTGTGTGTAGTGAGAACAAGATTTGCTCTGTTCCTCATTTCGGCAGTGATGGAGGTGGAGCTACACATCAGTGTTATGTCTATAAACAAGCCAGAAGTGTACATTGTCTTTTATGTGTTTGCATGTTAACTCATAAAACAGTACATAAAACTTTACTTATTTAACAAGTTACTCCTGCAGCCAGGTTTCAGTGGGACTCAACATACTGATTTAAGGCAGTGAATAGGGACTTGTGTATTTTGTGTATAATGACAGCATCTATTAAGTAGTTTAAAAAAGTTGCTTCCTTCCTTGATTTTAGTGCTAGCACAAAGATCTCTGATGCATATCTGTGCCTGTTTATGCCACAAGAAATAGATCATCAGTGTCTTTGGAACTATCTGAATGGACTTTTATATTTATTACATTTCTGTGAGAAATTGTGTCTCCTAAAATGGAAATCTTATCGATTCGCAAGAGTAGATTCACAACTTAAGTGGAGCCCAACAATACAAGTAATGAAAATTGCTTCATCTGCCATCTGGATGCCACAGTCAGGCATTCATTCATTCCATGTCAGTAAAAGCACAAGCCTACATAAAACCACACAGATACATACACACACACGCACACACTCACACACACACACTTCGCACACACTCACACACACACGCACACACACACGCACACACTCACACACACACACACACACACACAAACACACACACACACACACACACACACACACAACATTCTGAAGGTAAATGACAACATACTTTGTAGTCATCACTGGTAGCACCCTCTGTAGTGCCGAATGTGGCAGTGTTAACCCAAGATTCTTCACCTTCAGGTCGTTTAGGGCTGCTACCCTGTTGGCTTGACCAGCGGTCACCCAAAGTGCATTTTCCATTTAGATTGTTCTCATGCACACTTGCTACCAGTGTCCAACCACCCCCAGCAGTGGTCATATCACAGAACGTCTGGTACATCACCCCATTCGCTGTTGTTAGGTAGTATATGCCATCTGCAGAACAATACAGCTGTCATTGTTAGAAACAGAATTACATCAATAATAAGCCAGCACTACGTAACACAGATTTGACACATTATGCACAACCTAAGATGTGGTTTTAATGCATGTGTGTGTGTATGTGTGTGTGTCTGTATGTGTAGCATGTGCACAGCCATCTTTCAAACACTGCTTTGCTTCTTTAATGTGTATTCAGTGATGTTTTTCATACCTTCAATTATTAATAAAATAAGGACCTTTCAAAGTTCTGATGTAAACAACGTTCTTCCCCTTTTACAGTGGAGACACAGCTTTTGTGGAAAATTGTTTTGCATAACAAGGGATCTTTGGTGCTTTATGTTTATTATTCATCTCTCAACCAAAATTCAAATTGTGTGGTGAATAATATAGCAACAGTTACTTTGATAATTTCTAGATTATAGATGAAGCTAAGCTTTACATGTCTTAAAGATTTGGCCTGTCATGCATGGTTTTAGAACATTTTTTGTAGGTATGTTAAACTTGAAAAGCACTTACCTGTTAAAGCTCCAAATTTCTCTTTGATGTCCCGGCAACTTCGGCTGAGGGTCCTCAACCTGGCATGATACTTACCAAGCTCAGGGTTTATATAAACATTATTCACAAGGATTGGTTTAACATTTACCACCTCTCCAGCAACATTCAGTGGCCCCACTGCAAATCAAATCAGACACTGCTGACATGTTTGGGGAGAAAAATTAATCTGAATGTAATTTTTTTAAATAATCACAAGGTGTGGAAAAAAGGTATGTTAAAAGTGCACTCACTTACCTAGATAGGAAGACTGATGATTCTGTAAAAGAAGAAAACATATGAATACTACAGTGAAGTGCAACATTGTACAGCGCAGCAGTGATTATGAGTCAGTTTGAAATATGACCAGATTCCACATACTCCTCCTGCTCAGTTTGCTTTTATTATCCAATTCAGGTTAAACTTTGATCAGAAATGTCTTGTCTTGCCCAATATTTAGGACTAATCATTAACACACATCATTATCACAATTTTCTGGGAATGTCCAAAATTTCTAAATACGTGACATTATGACATCATCCGCATCAAGTGGACGAAAAACACTATGTACAGTGGGGAATAAGTACTTGATACACTGCCGATTTTGCAAGTTTTTTGCCCTACAAAAAATAGAGATATCTGTCATTTTTGTCGTAGGTACAATTCAACTGTGAGACACAGAATAAAAAAAAATTCCGAAAATGATGTTGTATGATTTTTAAATAATGAACTTATTCTGGCTCTCACAGACCTGTTAGTTTTTCTTTAAGAAGCCCTCCTATTCTGCACTCATTTCCTGTAGTATTTGCACCTGTTTGAACTTACCTGTATAAAAGACACCACACATTCAATCAATCACACTTCAACCTCACCAGGGACCAAATTGTAGATGTGCACAGGGATGGGATGGGCTACAGGATCATAGGCAAGCAGCTTGGTGAGAAGGCAACAACTGTTGGTAATTTTTTAAAAATGGAAAAAAACACAAGATGACTGTCAAATCTTTCTCGGCCTGGGGATCCATGCAAGTTCTCACCTCGTGGGTAGCCAGAACTACACTGGAGGACTTGTTCAATGACCTGAAGCGAGCTGAGACCACAGTCTTAAAAATGACCATTAGTAACACCATCATGGATTAAAATCCTGCAGGGCACAAATCGTCCCATGTGGTCAGATGAGACCAAAATAGTGCTGAAAGCTGTTTGTTTATTTAGTTGCTTAATGTCGCTATCGGGATCTCAGCACACAAAGTTATATCAGTTAAGGTTATAACTAGTTATGTATGCACTAGTCAATGGCAATTTAGAGTAATCAATTAACCTAAAACATATGTCTTTGGACTGTCAGCTAAAACCAGAGTACCCGGCGTAAACCCAAGCAGACACTGGGAGGACATGCAGACTCCACACAGAAAGGACCTGGGGCCGCTCCACCCTGGGATTAAACCCAGGACCTTTGTGCTGTGTATCAGTGGTCATTTGACCTCTGTAATAGCATTTTCTGTACGTAATATTAAGATCTTTTCTATTCTATAAAATACTTATTTTATGCAATAAAATGCAAATTAATGATTTTTTAAAAATCATGTGATGATAATCATGTGATCTTATTAATCTTATTTTTAGGTTATAACTATTATTATTATTATCAATATCATCGTCATCATTAGTGGTAGGTATATTATCATTACTAGGCTATTACTATAATTATGAGGTCACTTACCTTATTGTTATTATTAGTCTATTATTATTATTATTATTATTATTATTATTATTAGTAGTAGTAGTAGTATACTATTACAACCCTACTTCCAATTAAGTTGGGACGTTGTGTAAAATATTCAATTAAATACACTACATAGACTAAATATTTAATGTTCAAATTGAAGCTAAAGTGGACAATTGTCTTCACTCATTCTATTGCCATTCTAATGCTTCTAATTTTTGAACATTTTCATCAGAACCAGCATCAATGGCTATGTTTTCAGCAGACACAACACACTAGTCATGGGCCAATTTAGATTACCAGTCAACCTGATGCATGTCTTTGGAATGTGTGAGGAAACCATAGCACCCATAGTAAACCATGTGGAAACTGGGAGACCATACAGACTTCACACAGGCAGAGTCTGGGAATGAGACCAAACTGAGCTGGAGCTGTAATGCAACTGCACTAACCACATACACCACAGTGACACCCTCTGCTGCAATGTGTAAATAACCTGCTGAGTT
>JAUZSU010196011.1:0-11858 GCA_034780255.1 Parotocinclus maculicauda | reverse complement strand
TTGTACGTTCTCTATACGTGTAAATCGTACAATAAAGGTTTAATAAACATTTAATATGTTACATAGCACGTCCCGTCCTGTAACACAGGGCATGTTCGTTTAATCGGACCAGCCGGTTATTAGGATCAAAATGATCACGTCCCGATGTGGTCCCATTAACCGGAATCGTCTGTATTTATATTGTTTTTAAAACCTGTTTCGTCTTATCATTAATAGATCAGCTTTTCCACTTTTATCTAAGCTTGACTGTTTCGTTTTTCGATGTTACTTACAGTATATAAGACATTAGTAATGGGTTTCTGAACGATATGAATGAAGAGAGCTGGTTAAATGGACAGATGGTTTTTGGTTCTCGTAACCCAATCGTGCCGTTCACAATGATGAGTTTTTGACAGCTTGATCCGGAATGACCTCTGCTTGAAATGCCAGCCATTCAGTTCTATGCCCGGTTGGCACCATTTCAAACCTCGCACGAGTTTGGCATCGCTGCTGCCTTTGTGCACGCCGTCTTAAGCCTCCAGGGACCGCTGGGTCTGGCCAAGTTTGGTGATTACATTTTTTTCCAGGTAAGTAAACAGGGTCTCGAGCAGAGATTGGATGCTTGACTTCTCTCGTATGTTAAGGCGTGCCTTGGGTGATATAAATTATGTCCACAAAAAAGATGATTGTTAAAGAATGTAACTTTTTAATATTCTATCTGTATCAGATCTTATTACAGTTACAGTTAGACGTTTAACAGGTGGATTAAAGGCTTTTGCCCAAGGACCCAACAGTGGCTGCATGGCAAAGACTGGAACCAAACCCTGGACCTTCTGGACCAGTTGTCCCCAACAATTTTTCCTCCATTACGAGTATCGTAGTAAATCTGTGCTCTCAGACCAAAAGAATAAAGGGATTCATTGCAAACCTGTTCCTTTTTTCATGAACTAAAAATAACATATACACTCATTAAATATCATTTTTAATTATTGTACGTACAGTTTTCAAGTGAGTGTGTATAATTGGATTTAACACGTACAAATTGTATTTGGATCACCCCCTGTGATGTTTTGGAGCTTTGGACCTCAAGCTGGGAGCCATGACCCTAACCACTGGGTCAAGACAGTCCCATCAGTTGCAGTTAATACTAAAATCAAATCGATTATACCTTTTGGATATGGATATAGGATGGAAATACTTGCTTTGGAACAAGAACTTACAGCCAAAAGAGCACAAAAGAATCAAAGAACAGAAGCTCAGTATAACATGTAAGACAAAACTATGATTCTTAATTAAGTATTTATTAAGTAAAAATGAACAGAATATAGAAATGAACACTGAAATCTGATAGGAATCATCGTTTTTCTCCTTTTTAACACTGTTACTGCTCTCAGTTTTGTCCCGTGACGGCAAACAAGCGCTAGTTTATCACAGAAACACTCCAATCTATCACCAATCTATTACTGTACTGTCAACCAGATCATTAACACCAGAAACGCAAAGCCAATGATTTCCATACAAATATATGAAATATGTTTTAGGGCGGATTTAAGGCGCCAACACGGGATCTGAGCTCGCCAATTCAGGAATTTGAAGTCTTGCTCATTTCCTGCGTTGAGCACTTAAGCTGTCAGAATGATCAGAATCGGGGTTCACGGTTCATCCAACGTCATCTGGGGCGTCATTTTTGGCCAGTGACTCATCTTACACAGCTTTGAGCTGGAAAGGTGACAGTCCTGATATGAAAAGGTGTTAGTGTTAAAGGTTTATTATGATTTATTATGATTTATTAATATTAATATGAATAATAATAATAATAACAACAGCAATAATAATAACAACATTAATATTATTATGATGATGATTATTATTATTGCTAGCATTATTAATAATAATGATTAAATATAATAATTATTAAATATTATCATTAATACTAATAATTACTGTTGTTATAATTTTTAATATTGTTATCATCATCGTTGTTATTATTATTGTTGTTATTATGGTTGTTATTGTTATTATTATACTACTAATAACAATGGCAATAATAATAATAATCATGTTATTAATAATAATGGTATAAATAATAACGTTATTCATAATAATGTTATTATTATGTATTATTATTGTTATTGTTGTTTAATTATTATTATTGTTGTTGTTATTATTATGATTATAATGATTATTATGATTATTATTATTACTTTTATTACTGGCACAGCCCATAAGTGTGCACTAATATTAAAAGCAAAAAACTATTTGTAATTATTATTTATACCAGACCATGCTGGGCTGAACATGGGAGTTTAAAAATTGTTTGGAATCTTTAAGCAAAAGTAGCATCTTTTACCCTCCCTCAGTTCTGTAGGTGCCAAACTTGGGATTTGAACCCAAACCCTTATAAACTGTCATTTCCAACAGTTTGTTGTTAGCTCCAAACCAACAAAGCTGCTACTTCACACAACACTTTGAGGGTGTCTTTGTAACAAGGAAGCCACCTCTGATCTGAACACAGAACCAAATGTAGACGCCTGAGTTCAGAAATGTCCTCCCTTGTGTGACAGAAGGGATGTGCTCTAGACCAATCCAATCCCGGCCCCCCAACCTGTGTGGAAAGTTTGGGGAAGAAGCCATAACACCACTTGGATGGTTTCTGTGCTTCAGTTGTGTCTTAAGTTCCTGTTTAAATAACAGCGCTGATTTGACGTGTTCTGTATCGGACCGGGTCTGCCTCCGTCCTAATACGATGGATGGTTCTGTTCATATCCGGCGTCCCCCACCAGACCACCACCTCGTCCTGGTTAAAGACCTCACACTTATTAAAGAGACCTGTCAGGTTGAGCTGTATCAGCACAGGTCCTGGCACATTGGCATGACTTTCTCCTACCTGGTTATACTCCTGAAGTCCAGAAACTGCTCCCCTATCTAAATACCCCTTAAATAATACTTATGGACGTCCTGTTTGGACGTCGAGTTTCTGTTTGAATCTAAGCTCTAGACTTTACATATCCAAGGTGGAAATGAACCTGGACGTGCTTTTCTGCTTCTCTGAAGCTGCTGAGCACACACAGATCTGTTTGTTCCGAGATTTAACGAAGGTGTAAGATCTTAGCCGGGGTACAATTTATCTTGTTCATTTCTTACCCTGAATTAATAATGGACAAAAATTGTAGCCTGCTAATATGCTGAGCTTTGGGGGCTTTCTTATCAAAAATGCTTTATAACTTTAAAACTTCCTTTATACCTTTTATATGGATGCTTACACTCACCGGACACTTTATTAGGTACACCTCCTTGTTCATGCGTTGTTCATTTTATCTTGTGTTTCTGGTGTTAGTTCTCTGTGGCCCAGACACAGCAGTGCCGCTTGAGTTTATACTGAGTTTATTTATACTGAAAATACTCAAGGAGCCAAAAATATCCAGCCACCACCATCTCTGGTATGGATTAGAGAATGAACACAAAAACACGTACAATGGCATTACAAACTCTGCTAAACGATATGAATGTGGATTGTACAGTGGCCCATGTTTCCGTTTATAAAGACCTGGGTTCGAGTCTCGGTGGCGTTTTCAGAGTGTGCCTGAGAAAAGGAAACTTGAAAGGGATATAAATCATCTGGTCAGGCAGAAGGTTCAAGATTATTTTTCCAGCTCCCTTTTCTCCTAACAAACATTCTGAAATGGTCTCTCAGTCATCCTATAAAATTCAGTGTTTTCTGCACTGCTTTTTCAGTCCCGTGTTCCATCAGGTCTCGTTGGTGCCAGTCACCAAGCACTGTACGTGGTGGACAATTGGTAATGGATCATGACCAATGGAAAAAGCACATTTGTTCTTTCCTTTGGGCCAAAGGGTCTGGTAGTTGATGCAGAGAAATGGAAGGAATTTGAGTGAATGAGCAGTATGGATGCTCTCGAGTGCTCTTAATGCGAATGCTGCAATGGAAAGCGTACTGCTTGGCACTAAGACAGATGAGTCTTGTCCTTTTCTCTCCTCATCATCGACATTTTAATGGATTTTCCTGGTTAGAATCAAGCAGGGTTACGATCCTGGAGAAGTGAATGGGGTCAACTTAGGGAGCGTCTCTAAATAATAAGAGGAAAGTCATGCAGGCTTCTCTGGCTCTGGGATTGAGGTTGTTTCGGGGTTAGATAAACTGTGGACTAGAAGGTCCAGGGTTCAAATCCCACCTCTGCCAAGCTGCCACTGATAGGTTCTTGAGTATGGCTCTTAAGCCCGTAGTAAGACCGTATCAACTCTCTTTTCATAAGAGCATATTATAAATAATGTAACTGTAAATTCAACAGTCTCACCTGATTTCGCCTCAAAAGAAAATGACAGAGTTTGCCATCTATAAAGACCTGGGTTCGAGTCCCGCTGGCGCTTTCAGGATTAGTAGGTGTGTCTGAGAGGGATGGAAAACCGTTTGCTTGTGCTGAACTGAGAATAAAATGTGCCATATAATAAAGGAAATCCCCTCTCTGTAGTGGAAAGGGTTCGGCTCGAAATAAAACGTGTAGATTTGCGTCAGAAAGTGCGTTTTTTTTTTTTACATGTTGTAAAACGCAATAATGACAAAAGTATGTGAACTGGCATTAAAAACTGTGTTTATGTGCTATTTAAAGACCTGTGTTATACCGATACTGATTAAAAACGAGCGTGTATTTAAAGTCACTGCTGTGTTTGTCTGAATGGAGAACAGACTGGGTGTTGTGGTATGTATGGGTAGAGCAGCCCGACAGAACTGTGCACTTACTTTTGTCTCGACACGTTCCTGTGCAGCAGCTCATCCATCAGACAGTGTGTGTGTGTGTGTGTGTGTGTGTGTGTGTTTGTGTGTGGGGCTTAGACAGGTCAGGAGAGTGATGAGTTTTTAGATTTATGTCCCCGAGCTCAGTTTGCTGATGGACTGACTATGGCACTCTATGATGAACACTTTTCTCTTCACCGTGTGTGTGTGTGTGTGTGTGTGCACGTGTGTCAGCTTAGTCTTTACACAAACAACTTTCAATCTTATGCCTTTATGAAAGCAACGCTCGAGCATCAATCATGGAACGCTTACTGTAGCAGTGTTTGAACGGAATCCGTTTCCAGTTCCCATTCTAAACGTTACCATGGTAAACATTTCCCCAAGAAACTAACAAGCAGCGCACCTATCGTTCCCCTGACTGGACCCCGGACTGGACCCTTGACTGGACCCCTGACTGGTCGGTTGCTGCGTGAACCAGGCTCGGTTTTTAAAAAAGAAACATCTAACGTGTATTTATCTCGCGTTTGATCGACCGTCTCACTCTGCACCTGGTGAGAGAAATAGAATCAGGCAGCTTTGATAGCGGTCAGTTGGTCAGTACCGTTTTTTCGGGATACGAACCCCACTTTCGCGAGGTCGCAACAGCAAAACGCCACATGGGGTCTCGAAAGGTTAGCCAGCGCCGAACTGGTCACCCCAATTTAACGTGACACAACCCACGCCCCTTCCCTGGACGTTCTCCAGAATGTCCTCAATGCATGGACACAGACAGAAGCTTCATCTCTGTCCTCTCTTTTATGCTTTATGCATTCAGAACCAGGTGATGTGCAGAAATACAAAAACAAGGGCATATTTCATTACAGGATCATTCATTTTAAAAGATTCTCTCA
This sequence comes from Parotocinclus maculicauda, assembly GCA_034780255.1. NCBI lineage: Eukaryota > Metazoa > Chordata > Actinopteri > Siluriformes > Loricariidae > Parotocinclus > Parotocinclus maculicauda. Next base: position 6,239 of record JAUZSU010196011.1, on the reverse strand, counting down.
TTTTTGTCCCGGGTCTCTCCAAGGCTCGTTTTATTACACACGGAAAAAACTCATGCACTTGTTCTTTTGGTGTTTAGGGAAAACTGGTAACTCTGAGCAACAGCGGCGTTAATAAGGCACGAGTCTGTGTGAAGACGGTACCTGTGATTTCAAATCAGAGTCGGCTTAATTAGAGAGAAACCGCAGCCCACACACACACACACACACACACACAGCTTGTTCTGGCTTGAACTCAATTCTTCTGGCCCGCTGCCTTAAATGCCCATCTTACCCCCCTCTCCTGTCACTCTGTGCAGCCCCCATTAGCTACTGATCTATACTGGTACCATTGTTGTTGCAGTTAAGGTACTGGACTATTGACCAGAAAGTCCAAGGTTCAAGCCCCAGCTTTTTTGGGCCCCTGACCAAAACTCCTAACCCACAGTTACCTGGATTGTACGTTGTAAGATCATATCCATGTACATCACTCTGAATAAGAGCATATGCCTCCTTCTTGGACTCTAACTCATGTTTTTTGTGCCTTTCGGACATTCAGCAACATCCAAATGTGCTGTGCAAAAGTGATAGGTCACCGTAGATTAGATCTACCATCGTTTGATCAATGCTCAGTCTCTTTATTAGAATACCTCCAGAGAATACAGGAAATTTGCATGCACTATTTAGAAAACGGAAATTAAATCTAAAAACCAAGACCTTCCATAGGCTACAGTAATGTGTGTGATGTGTGTGATTGGGTTTTTTTGGAAGGGTAGCAACCAAGAAACCACTTCAGTAGGGGAACGGGGTTTAAAAAAAAGGATAACATATTCAAAGCTATATAACATGTACTATAAATAGACTTAATGTTATATATGCTCATTAGAGCATTGCTTAAACAATCAGTCGAATGGTGGCCTAAGACTTTTGCTCATTACTGTATAATTAGATTGAATTGAATTATTTTCAGGTCTTCTCCATGTCGAATATTTCTTTAATGAGCATCCAGCTCGTGTGTGATGCGGTGCTGACTCATAGCTCCCCCAGTCCAGTCCCCAGTCATTCCCCACAGGGCGGTGATGGGTGTGGATGGAGGATTTCTCAGTTTGGATCTTCAGGATCATTTTGTCTCTTTTTTTCTTACCCAGCTTGTTATTCCAAAAGCACCAGCTGTGAGAGCGTAATGTAATCTGACAGCCGGACTCTGTCCTGGTCGTTGTTAGGATATAAAAACACACACATTGTTCCCTTCCTTCCCTGAGTCGATGTGTCTGGATTAGCCGGCACGCTTTAGGTTTAACGTCTAGAGTGGCCGTGTCTCACAACCAATCCCAAAGAAAAACCCTCGTCGGTCCCGTCTGTCACCTCGTGCTGCACATGGAGGTGTGAAACAGCCAGGCAGGTTTGATGGACCTGAATAAGATGTTTTCTGAATCTTTCACCAAGCCTGAGCTTTTCATTTCACACCCAAACACCACCTTTATCTCCACTGGAATGGAAGCTGCACATCCTTCCTCCATCCATTACAGGTTCTGCTCTCATTCAACCTTTTTTTGCGGAAGTAGCTAATTAGTTTGTTTAAAAAAAAATATTATTATATTAGTTTTGTATTTTATATAAACCTTTATACGACCTTACAGTCTGATTGGTTAAGACAAGTCCATTTAAATTGACATTTTATGTCATTTAGGAGACGCCCTTATCCAGAGCGACTCACAATTAATACAGTCTTATAATCCAAGCACTTGTGGGTTAAGGGCCTTGCTCAGGGGCCCAACTGGGGCAGAGGTGGGATTTGAACCCTGAACCTTGTGGTCCATAGTCCAGTACCTTAACCACTAGGTGAGCACTGTCCAAAAAAGGCTATAACCCTAATAATTTAATAAAGTCAATCCTTTCATTCTTAGTGTATTTTATTTGAGTTTTGTTATTATTTTCCTTTGTTTTTAACACTAATGTCACTTGACGGGGAGGGGACTGATACCATTGGATAGCAACAATTCATTTGCTGTGGACCTACGTTTTTGGGGGAAGATACCGTCGCTTTTAAAGTATATATTTAGGGCTTCTTTTGATTTGTTTGTTTGTTTATTTTGCCCTTAAAACAGTTGCATGAAAGCAATAGTTAACTCAATGTCATGTGACATCACGGCTGCGATTATCTACGGTACTCGCCTTCAGTTCGTTCCTGCCTACAAATCACGTTTTTGGGTTTTTTTGGGAGTTACAAAAAGGGAAAAGCCATAAAAAATCCAGAGCATGGTGTTGTATCTTTGTTGGATTGTGTCGAGTTTAGTTTTTATCCCGTGTTTCTGTGTTGCTCTTCTGCTCTTAAGCCTGAGAATATGCCCGGAAACGCTTTATCCTGAGATCTGGTGACAATGTATCACACATTTAAGCTAGAATCACAATCTATAACTATTATATCTTGTGTCGGTTTTTAAGACCAATTTGCAAACTGAATGCAAGTCCTAAACTAAACCCTAGAAGTGTAATGATGGACTGTGATCAGTTTTCAATTAGTTATTTCTCAGTTATTGATTAACATTCGATAAAAGTCTCCTCATTTCTGAAGTGTCAATGATCCGAAACAATGCACAGCTTCTAGTTTTCAACAAAAAACACCAGTCCTTTGCATTTAAAGAAATTCAAATTTTGGTTTAAAATTGTAAACAAAATGTTATTTTATTACTATTTTAAACAATGGAATGATCTTTATGTCCTTCTGTGTGGAGTCTGTATGTCCTCTCCATGTCTGCGTGGGTTTACTCCGGGTACTCCGGTTTCCTCCCATAGTCCAAAGACATGCGTGTTAGGTTAATTGGTGTCTCTAAAATGGCCCTTAGTGTGTGACTGTGTGTGTGTGTGCCCTACGATTGATTGGCGCCCTGCATAGGGTTGTTCCTGCCCTCGGGCCCAGTGTTGCCAGGTGACCCAGTGTGGGTTAAGCGGAAGATAATAGATGAATGAATGAAAGAATATAATGGCTGTGGTATCCTGTTGGACTGGTCATGGTCATGTCTTGGTCTGGACTTGGACTCACCTGACTGTATAATTCTATAATTTAATATTGCTAATCTAATACAGAGACACAGTAGATGGAGGAAGAGTGTCCTAATACAGAACCTACAGTGACGGATTGATCGGCTATTTCTGTCAGAAACGTCGTCCACATGAAAATTCTTCCATGCCTCATTCATTATAATTACACAGAGAGATTAGCCAGAACATTAAAGTATTAGTCTGACATACGCTACTTACGGCGCTAAATACGAGACCTCTGTGGGCCATTTTCTGTACGATTAGCCTCCGTCTTTTCACTCTTACCTTTTTTAAATCTTGCTCTTTGGCTCTGACCGTTTCATAGTTTAGTTCTGTCATGTGACCCTGCCCTCAGATATCCATCAGCTGGCCAGTCGTCATAGTGACACAGTAATAGGGCAGACTTGGACGATGTAATGGAGGTGCTTTGTCCTCGTCTCACTTCATCACCAGCAGGACCTCCTGCCGGCTCTTATTTGGCCCAGCCTAAACGCGCACAAAGACAAAAAGCAAAAGGCGGGTTTGAGAAAAACGACGACGGAACGAGAGAATTGATGACTTTTATCTTCTGTCTGCAGTCCATAAATCCTCGCTCATGCCCGCTGCTCGGCTCTCTGCCATCAGAACGGTGCCGAGCTAACGTCGTTATTTTTCATGGGCAGAATTTATATGGAGATTAACCGCTCCTAAATGAGACCAAACGCTTTCGCTGTCATTTTAGCAATGACTCGCGGTGCTTCCAGTGACCGGTGTTATTCAGATTTATTACGTATATGGAGACAAATGAATTGCAATATGTGACCTAATTAACATAACCCATATGTGTGAGGAATAGCCATATTGTTGGGGATTTAATTGGGATTCCAGCATTGAGAAGTGAGTCTGGATCTCGTGTGTAATCACCACAGTCAGGTTATAGAGGTTTAGTGAGGACAGAGGATCAAATCCTTGTTGTTTGTGAAAATGATACTGGCAACCCAAATGTAGTTATAGGAAGCATGAATTGGAGATGCTTTAAAACCGCCAAACCAAAAATCAGGAAAAATTATAAAAGCGCTAAACCAGAGCACAGCTTAGACACGAATGCAGATCTAAATAATGATGGAGAAAGACGGACAAATCGTGAGCTCAGAAAGCCATGTGCGAGAGCAACAGTGATGCGAGAGCCTAGATTCGCTCTGGTGTGTGAGAGCATCTCCATTTATCAAACACTGAGCAGCGGGGCACTCGCTTCTTTCCTTTTGTACCTGAAAACTCATGAAGTAAGCTGCTTTCCTGTATAATCATTTATTTACCAGAACGGAACCCTAAGGAAAAAAGTAATCTAATTTTATAATAAGTTACAGCGTTTACATTCACTTCCAATCCAATCTGATTCTAATCAGACTTCTGAAGTTGCTTCTGATTATTCAAGTGGTCGTGCAAACAGCTCTGATTTCCCAGATCAGATTAAAGCATTTAAATTCAGATGAATAAATCGCAAGAGCTGCATTTGATCTCAGTCATTGGATTTCTCAGTGCATGTATGTCCTTTTCTTAGTTCATCATGCATGCAAACTGGAAGCGACTAACAGATACAAACACGTTTGCCAGGTCGCTTGATCTGAGGTACTTCGCTTTTTTTGGGATTGTCTCTATTGACCCGTTTGCTTGTTTCTCATGTGGGATCTGGCAACCCCTTAAAATTATTGCAGAGTTTTAGGAAGAGACTCCAAAATGCAGTACGTGCACAAGGAAATGAAGACTTATTATTTCATTATTAAAAGTTTAAAATTTACCTCACATCTTTCTGTGAGATTATTGGCTGGTTGGAAAGTAGAAATCAGTTTGTTTTATTAGTTATGTAATGCAAAGCTTTCCTATTATCTCAATTTAATTATATTCAAAGTTATTTATATAGCGCTTTTTAAAGTATATTATATTACCTTATAAGCAAATTAAAGCAATCCTAGGGTGACAGTGGCAAGGAAAAAGTAGAAGGAAGAAATCTTGGGAGGAACCAAGACTTAACAGGGGACCCGACCTCCATGGGTGGCCTAGTTTGTTAATCAAATAAATACTTAAAAGTATTAAATTATAGCAAAATTAGGTAAATAACAATTTAAATCAATAACAAATCAATAATAAAATTTAAATTAGTAATCTGTTTACCCAAGTGCATGTAAACCCGTTAAGCTGGGTCGAGGGCATCTAAAAAACAGGATCTTGAAGAACATTTAAAAAAACTTAAAGGGCACTAAAATGTAAAGAAAGGTAAATAAATGGTACGTCGTTTAACAAACTGCACTGATCAAATCAGGTAATGTTTCGGGCTTTTATTTTCGTCAGTTGTCACAATTTCCGTACTGTGCTAGTTGATGTTCTCTTTGACTTTCTGTGCGAATCTGAGCTTTATTTCAAACCTATATGTCATTGTGGATGGAGTCGGATTTATTTATCTCTCCCATCTTTGTGTTAGCCTTTGCTCTGTGGAGAGAGAGCAGAGAGAATCTCAGTACACGACCAGTGGAGGAACCCAGGCTCGTGAGCCAGCCTGTTCCTGGGGGAGCTCTGTGTGTATTACCCTTCCTCCTCCCTGGTCAGTCTTATCTCGTCCTGCAGTGGGCCTGCAGTCCTCTCTTTGCCTCTCTTGCTTCTTCCCAGCCACTTTTTGGATTATCCTGCTAATCCCACACTCCCACACCATCATAAGACAGCAGCCTGTGTGTTCAAACTCCCGTGCAGTGCGCCGATAAGAACCATTCCCGGGGGAACGTGTCTCAGCGTGCTTCCAGATCAAACCCGTGCTGAAAAGCAGCGCTAATCGATAGCATCTCTTAGCACAGTACGTCTTGAGCATGACGGGCAAACACTGGAGCTAAGCTAAGGTTCACATCCATTCTCTAGATCCGTGAAAGGATATTCTTCATACTGTGAGATTGTAGTAGTTACTGTGACAGGGCCATCTCTGGGCCGTCCCTGAGTGGGCCCCATGACTAAGGATGGCAAGGTGGAACTCAGGATCTCAGCTTGTTGTCCTTCATGCACCACATTCCCCTTTCCTTCCCCTGAAGGCGGATACGCATCATAGGGGCTCCGTTGATGGAGCACTGCTTCTCTCTGTTATGGAGTTGGTGTTTCTCAAGTCTAGAGTGGAAGGGAGACCAAGTCAAGTCAAGTCAAGTCAATTTATTTCTATAGCGCTTTTTACAATACAATATTGTCACAAAGCAGCTTTACAA
>JAUZSU010195990.1:0-11859 GCA_034780255.1 Parotocinclus maculicauda | reverse complement strand
ACAAACAAGAACCTCACCAACCAACCAACACAAACCTCACTAGCCAACAAGAACCTCACCAACCAACCAACACAAACCTCACCAACCAACAAGAACCTCACCATCCAACCAACACAAACCTCACCAACCAACAAGAACCAACACAAACCTCACTAACCAACACAAACCTTAATAACCAACACAAACCTCACCAACCAACAAGAACCTTACCAACCAACCAACACAAACCTCACTAACCAACAAGAACCTTACCAACCAACCAACACAAACCTCACCAACCAACAAGAACCTCACCAACCAACACAAACCTCACCAACCAACAAGAACCTCACCAACCAACCAACACAAACCTGACTAACCAACACAAACCTAACCAACCAACAAAGAAGAACCTCACAAACCGAGAAGAACATCATCAGGACCCCACCAACCGACCCTACCCGTACAAACCCATAAGAACCACGACGATCAACAAAAACCTCTTCGCCTTCAAGAGCACAACTAAACACCGAACACCGATCTTACTAATAGAAACGATTCCCAGTGGAACCAAATCCATGTTGTTGTTGTTTTGTTTTTTTTTAATGCAGCTGCTCATATTTAAGCCTGAGCTCAAACCTCGTGCAGTTCCTTCAATCCGGCGGCGGCGGCGGCTAATATCTGATAGCTTGCCTTTGTGAATTAGCATATAAATAAGAAGCGTGCTTTATCGAGTCTGCTTAAGAGGCGCTTCTGCCCTGCACAAACCCAAAACTCGGCACTTTTAGAACCAAAAAACGACTCTTATCACCCCTGACCATACGCTCCCATATCAAACGTCATCGCACCGCGTACGACTTTAGGAACGGACGAGGGTCCGACGCTTTTGATTCGACTCGGATCTAAAATGAGAAAATAAAAATAAAATAAAAACAGTATTTGTTTGCCTCGTGGCCGTCTGTACGAATAAAGAAATGAGCTCAGGATGGAGCGAGTTCGTTACCGACGTTTAAATTCCGACCCCTTGTTAGATTCGAGTCTTAATCAAACGTAAACTGGTTTCAAGTCCAAACGTGGAGATAAGATTAAGGGTGAAATTCCAGCGACGTCCAGCAACGATGAGGAGTTAAAAGCAAGGTCACCAACCCGGGTTTCTGCCTCCACGTCAAATCTTTTATCCTAGTTACTGTGAAGGCCGTGATGCGTCCCGCCGCAGGTCCTCGGGCTGAATGCTAAGCAGGGTTCGAGACGCTTTAATGGGAATTTAACACTGAGCAGATAATGGGAAAGTCATTATGAGAGAATGCAGGATTCTTTTCTACACCCGGCTGCTTTGAATAATAATTCGGAGCTGGAGATTTTCTGTAGCGAGCGCCGCCGGGCCTGCGTGATACATCTCCCTGACAAACGGAGCTCGCCCGTTCAAACCGCGGCGCTCCTCATATTTTCGGCACGCCCGCGTCCCCCGCTCCCGTCCCAAAGCGTCCCCAACGTGCTCCGTTGGCTCGACTGGCACAGACAAGAAGATGAAAATGGTACATAAAGGGTAACCTGGTCAGCAACAGCACTCGGGGTTTAGGTGCTGCCAGGGATCAATATGTGCCGAAAATCACACCACTGCATTCCCGGCGGCAGCCGCCCGGGGGTGCAGTGGTGTGATTTTCCAGCATTCATATTTACGCCCGAATTCTGAACCGTAGGCTCGTTTGAACGTTGGCCGTTGGCCGTTGTAGCCCATCTGCTTCAAGGTCGGACGTGCTATTGGTCCAGAGGTGCTCTCGGGGACACCTCCGTCGTAACGAGCGGTCATCTGAGCTTCGGTTGCCCTTCGATCAACATCAAAAAGGCCCTTTTCGGAGACGCCGCTGGGTGCGAAGACGCGCGACGAGGGGGTGTACCTAATAAAGTGGCCTAATAGACCGTCAGAGGAAGATGACGCTCGAGTTTCTTTCACCGAAATAAAATTCGATGAACTGTGAACTGTGGACGTGTTAAGGTTTTGCATTCCAGTGCCAGCGCGGTGCCATGCATGAGGAGCTCTGACGCCAGAGGTGGAGCAGATGGTGTTCATCAGCGCCGACTCACCACCGTTGCGTCCTTATCAGATGGAAACGCCGAAGCGTTAATCAGTGAGAAAGCCAGCGCGGGTCCCATGGCAGCAGGAGCCAAAAACTCAGGGTTTCTCCAGAAACGCGTCCGGAAACTTTCGGTGCCGACATTCATACTTCGTACTTCTCCGTCCGAACGCGAGCACCCAAAACCGCCGCGACGTGCAGCCACGTTCCGACCGCACCCGCTGTTCCGGGTCCGTAAGCCGTGGCGGCGTTTTGCGGCGCTCTCCCGGCGCTGCCGGAGGAGGTCTGATCCCGAGTTTAACTCGCAGCACCTCGCTCGCTTTTTCAAAGTCAATTTTCCCGGCACGGCGCCTTCGCACACGGTGTGTTACGTTCTAAACACGGTGTGTTTACGCCCAGGGCGTCGTGTCGTATTTTATTTATGCAGGCGCTGATCTAATCAGGAGGAGCGGGACGAGATTTTGTGGAAGCTACGCCTCTGTTGTAATGCGATCAGGATCCGAACACGCAGCCTAATTTAGTGCAACGTTTAAAAGCGCTCGACGGTCCTCGCGGGTACGACGAATCGGGGGATCAGACCCTAGCTGGCCGGCCGAACTTCAAATAAACACGGAGCTCAAGGCACGATCGAGGCTGCTGAAGGAGAGGCGAGAGAACGTGGCACGGCTGGTGAGTGGTTACCAAACGGCTGATCCGGAGGGATTTCCGAACACTTTAGGGTTTAAACGGAACAGGTGAGGGTTCTCTGGGTGTGAATGCCTTCTAAGGTCACAGGAACTCAAACCTTGAAGCGGGTAGGCTTCAGCAGTGACGAGCGCCACTCGGGTGAGCTGAGAAGAGGCAAATCTGGACTACAGAAGACAGGAAAGGAGGGCTGGTTCCAAATTCGGTGTAAACGTTACGATGTGTCCGTCCCGCCTCGGTTCAGGGTCCGAGGCACGACTTTGGGCCGAGCATCGTTGAAACCCCAGGGCCTACCTGAGAGTTGTTGTTGACCACGTGCACCTCATGATGGCTACAAAATCAGGAGGAACAAGAGGAGCTCCATGTCCCAAATCTGAACCCATCGCTACATTAGGAGTAACGACTCGGGTCACGGGTCGTACCAAAAAGTAAGGGCGTTTTAAAAAATTCTTCTGCATGATAGAAGGAAGGTGATTAATCCGGCACGTTCTCCTCCCACGACGCTCTGCCCCAGGGTTGTCTGGATCTCCGGAAAAAAAAAAAAGGAAAATAAAAGAGCCACCTACCTCCCAGGTGCATTTGGATAATTACCCACGGTGCATTATTCAGGTCTGCTAATGCATATGGATCAGGTGGTTCGAGTGGCAGATGGCCCCTGTGCCCTCTCCTTCCCCGGTCCCTTTATACACTTTTTATGGAGCGAGCTGGCACAAAGGCGGCAGGATATTCAAAAGCGGGCAGGAATTTGAATCTCAAAAGATTGAGGCGCGTTCGAGCTCCCGCCTGGCCACGGAAATGGGGTCGAAGGCTCATCCCAACCTTTCAGTCAGACCGTCAGAAGAGCTGGCGTCTGCCCGATCTCCGTCGGCACCTTGCCAGCCTTCTCCCTAGTAGCTGTCCTCGTTGTAAATTCTTACAGATTTAGATTTTTGTAGTCGTTTCTAAAGGTCTTTACGCCTTCGCTCTTTTCGTTTCTGTATCCGAAACGCTGGTGGACGAACAAGGATAGCGAGAGCCCGCCGCCACCCCCCGCTCGCACCCCCGCCATAGCTAATGACATCGAAATCTGGATCTCGCTGAACCTTTCACCCCGGATTCGGTCGTGTGTTTATTCAGAGGCTGCAGGAAAGTCTATTTAATCCAAGCCAGTTTAATACAGCTGTGAAAAAAAAGCTTTTCTGTATCTCTTAGAGGCTCCATGAAGGCATCATGTTTGTCTCCAGGGTTCCTACCGAAACATGAAAGAAGGCATTCAAGTTCTTGGAGGGGGGCTTTTTAACAAGCTACGAAACAAGAAACACAAACACAGGCCTTTAGGTGGGCTGCATGCACTTCTGTAACCAAGAGCGCTCTCACCGCTGCGAAAGAACGAGAGATTCTCTCAGCTTCACGCCCGCCTGGCATAAGGGCACCGCCTGTTTGCCAAGTTCTGCATGTTTTCACGCCTAGTCCTGCTCGGAATTACGCTTCAGCACCGAGCTACTAGAGGAAAAGTTTAAACCTCAGACTGAACCACTGACCTAAAACGTGCTGGTTTTGGAGGTACCACAATGTGCGCAGGCTGGCACGATAATTTAGTTGAAACGTTAAAAACCTGAAATGCCCAAATGGCGCCTTGTATGGCGTACTACAGTGCCGCTGCCACACTTCGACGGGCAGGACAAAGGAATTCCAAGCAGCTGTTGCGTGTCGTTTCTACGTAGCCTTCTACCAAGCGTTGGTCCCTTACCCCACGGAGTGGGCACATTGTGGTTGGCATCGAACTTTAACGCCTGATTTAAAAGCACTCGTTCATCACGGCGTCTCGGTTTGTGCTCGCGCTCGTGTCCTAAATTGAAAAGCTCATAAACAACAGTTTTCGTGGCGGTTCAAAGCGCAGGACTGTGGACCAGAAGGTTCGAATCCCACCTTTGCCAACCTGCTACACTTGGCATACAGATGCCCGGACAGAAAGGCGTTATGAGGCGGTCTGGACGAGGGCGAGGTCTAGGGTTAGCGACCTCGAGGTTTAGACGCCAAAATAAACTGGGAAAGAAATATTAGGGGGTCGTCTGGAAACTTTTGCAAACAGCAACTGTGAGGAGTGAAAAAGAGGATCAGGGATGCCACTTGCTTTCGATTACGTAACCAGCGTGTGATTACAGGACACCTCTCGTCCAGTAATAGAGGAAAACAAGCAGAGTCCAAAGTGTCAGTGGCAGGTTTTACACCACAAACGTTTTACACTCCGTCTGGAAATTAATCATAACGATTAGACGTAAATACTAAGGGAAAATAAAGAGCGAGGCTTCAGCCAGACATCCTGGATCCATCTCTGGTTCTTTGTGTCTAAATATTCGGCCTGAATGGTTGGTAATCATTAAGCGGCACTGCGGTTACAACCGAGAAGTTTAAGTCGAGCACGAAAGGTTTCTGTATTTGCTAGAGGCCAAGTAAATGTGGCGTGTTTGTCTCCAGGGTTCCTGCAGAAACATAAAAGCGCCAGTTCAAGCAGGGCTTTGTAACCGGAGGAAAAAAAATCGACAAGGATTCTTCGCTTATTCTCCCGAAACAAACAAACAAGGCTTTTTTTTTTTTTTATGAAACCCTCTTGCCCCGCTGTAAACCAAGAAAATCCCTCTCCTGCCTCCCCTACAGATGATCGTTTTTACGCCAGCTTCACGTTCCGTTGGCGCCCGGGCACAAGTACGGCGGCTCACTGCCAGGCTACTGACCACGTCTGCCATGATGTCCTCAGGCTCAAAGTGCCACCTTGTCCAACAGAACTGACGTCACGTCGCAGTGCTCAAAACGTACGACTGGATCTCCTCTGTAGAACCAGGACCAGGATGGCTGGAACTGGCTCCACCACCAGAAGTTCAAAACTGGTTAAAAAAAATAAACTAATGAAAATGTTCTAAAAGCTAAAATAAACTGAAATTTATTTAAATCAATAATCTGTTATACAATATATATATTATTTTATTTTTTGTTTATTTTTAGGACATAAATAAAAAAAATAATAACAAAGGCCTTCATTTATTCAATATATTTTTAAGTAACTTTATAAAAAAAATTTTAGGGGTGAATTGAATTTTATAATTTAATATGGGGAGTTTTAACAAGTTTTTTAATAATAGAAAGAAAAAAATTAAATATATTAAAAATAATAATATGTACAATAATATTTATTAATATGTAATAAGAGTATAATACATATACACAAATTTTATTATTATTATTAATATTATTTTTATTATTATATTATTATTATTAGCAGTAGTAAAAAAAATGAACTAATAAAAATTTTCTAAAAGCTAAAATGAACTGAAATTCGTATAAATCAATAATTTGTAATATAATATATATATTGTTTTATTTTTTGTTTATTTTTAGGACATAATTAAAATTAAAAAAATATCTCAAAGACCTAAAGTTATTTAATATATTTTAATTAACTTTACATTTTTTTCAGGGGTAAATTGAATTTATTAATTTAATATGGGGAGTTTCTACAAGTTTTTTTAATAATAGAAAGAAAAAATTATATATAATAAAAATAACAATATGTATAATAATATTTATTAATATGTAATAAGAGTATAATACATATACACAAATTTTGTATATATGAATATATAAATACAAAAATGTCACTGCATTAATCATTTACTGTTTTGACTCAGTTAACTGAAACATATGAGGGATTTTATGGTTTACGTTTATGAGCTGATTTTAGTTCCAGTCTGAGCTCCACCCAAACGGTGATGGGACCAGAGTCGACTTGGACTTGCTTCCCTCGTTTCGGAGCATTATCTCTCTGATATGAGCGCGGTAAAAAGACAGAGTAAACCTTTAAACCGTCTAATTACATCTGAACTAAAAGCGAATCCGTTTCCTCTCCGGTTTGGGGTTCCTCTCGGCTCTTTCCGCCGCTCGCCCCGTGCTGTCTCTTCGCCGACGTTCCCGCGGTTTGATCGTTTTTGATGGATGATTGATGGCGGAGCACCAAACCCACTCAATCACGGCGACCCTCTTGCTTCCTCTCAGCTAGAGACCCAGCCGTAATAACTGAGGTGTAGAGGAAGCACTGTTTTATAGCCAGAGATATTTCAATCCCCCGGGCACACAAGGGAATCATTTTAGGAGAAAGCAGTAAATCACGGTGCAAACCCATCCATCATCTCAGGTGGTACGAGTCCTCAGAGCTCAGGCAAGAGGAAATACCCGACGGGAACGCCTCATGGTACAAACACGCCCTTCTACAAGCATGAGCAACACAGTCTTACTAATTAACCAAAGTGGCCATAAGATCGGAGCCGTTTTGTACGTGTTACGTAAAATTTGGGCTCATGGCCCAGGACCCATATGTGACTGAGAGTCCTACTGACCAATCCAAACTGCTCATGCCCCTTCTGTTCATATTTTGAGGGGATATCTGACCAATCTGATTTATGACTTTCACTACAGAGGCTGACCCATAGGTTCCTACCCCTTCTGGGTCTAATGCAGAAGGTGCCCACTGTATGTACTGGTAATTGGGTCTGCTAGAGCTTTGGAAGGACATCCAAACCCTTGACGTTGGTCCATTTTTTGGCCTCGCAGACCGTCATTGGTGCAAAGGCTGATTAATATAACGGACTGAACACCGGGGGCACATTTTACACCAAGTCCTCATTAAAGTAAAGGTTCCGGGAGTCACGCTGACCGTACGAGTACGTCTTAGTTTCTGTAAACAGTCTGGCTTTTGACTAACAGCTCAAACAGGCTCCCAAACAAGAAAAAATGAAAAGACTGAGAGATACAGAGATTTCATCATGGACTCGCAGGTACTGGACACACTCAAGCATATCTGCTATTATCCTGTTAGCTTTCAGGGTGCAAACAAATCGTATTCGCCTCCAAACACGGTGGAACCGAGCCGCTTTGCATCTCCGAGTCCCTTTTAGGATGGAATTCTTGATATTGCTAACGATACAGATCCTGCCGAAGCTCCGAAGTGGTTATTAAACATAGAACATGAATAATGTGCAGATTAGAACCAAGGAAAAAAAAAAAAAAAAGCTTTTTTTTGGTGCAATAAAGACCAGAACCCCATTTCAGATAACAAAAGAGCGAGATTATTTCACTCTGTCCTCCACACAATACGACCCAAATGGGAACAGAACGGCTAGAGAGCTTTATCATCACCCTTTCAGAGGAAGAACGTCTCGCCACGGCGTTAAAAGATAAAGGATAAAAGAAAAGGATGAGTTTTGGCTCAGCAAAGAGTCCTTATGGTGAGACATGGTAATTAGTACTTTTAAAAAATAAAGCAGGCTTATATATGAGGATTTTAAATTTGTTTAGACAGCAAAATTAAAATAAAATATCAAATTAATATTTAAAAAAAATTATAATTTTTTTTAAATAAGCCCTGGTTTTAAATATTTATCCAATATCTACAGTTTCAGCTTATTTTCTCACTAAAAATGTTTTTTTTATTTTTCAGATAGCTATAGCAGGCATGATTGGAATAATTTACTAATTATTATTTTATTCATTTCTATTTTATTACAGTATTTATAGCATTTTAAATATGATTTTTAAACTCTGTTATTAATATAAAGTTGCTTGTATCAATTCATTACTACTTTGATTAATTTGCAATTTTAATACAATAATTGGTTATGATGATATTGAACTTTTTTTTTCTTGAAACTTTGTAATACATTTAGTTTAACTTATATTTTTTTTTTATTTCAGAAATTATTTTCTGCTACTCTAGATTTTATTGGGTTATTCTTACTTTGGATTTGCTATTATTACTTTATTTTTATTTGTAGATTTTTTAAAAAGAAATCCAAATGCAATGATTAACCCATAACAGTTAAGAACGAGTAAGGAAGGAATAAGGTAAATAAGAAAAAAATAATAATAATCAAATAATAAAATAAAAAATAAAATTAATAAAATCATTTTTAGTTTTTTAAAGTTTGATTTGTTACTTTTTATTTATTTTTATTCGCAGATTTTTTTTTTTTAACAAGAAAGCCAAACAAATGGATTAACCCATAACTGGTAAGCATGAAAGAAAAAAAAACAAAACAAATGAAGCTAAAAAGTTAAGAAAAACAGTTTGGATTTGTTATTATATGTGATTATTAACAATAAGATTAACCCATAACTGTTATTTATAGCGTACTCCAGGTACTGCTTTAATGACCGATATGAAACTCCGCCCCATGGTTATGATGTCCCGCCTCCCACTAACTGCAGGTGAAGATGAGGCTCCGCCCCCCTGGATCATGATGGATTGGATTAAATTGGAGAGGTTTATTAAAATCTCACTGATGTTTACAAACATGCAGAGCATCTGCAGAGGGCATATGCTTCAACGCTAATTACAGCGCAGCGACTAAAGCATGTGGGGAGTGGGTGTACATGTTCAGCCGACAAGGCCCATTACAGTTCATTATACATTCTGGAGTAACAAAACAATAAATAAAGCTCCGGTACTAAATCATATCTATTATATAAAAACAATCAAAAACAGGCTTAATACACACACACACACACACACACACACACACACACACACAGAGCCTGGAAAATGTTATAACAATCAGCAAAAGAAAGACTGGAATTAAAATTAAAATCAGAAAACAAAAAAAAAAGGAAAAAAAAAGGTAGGTGGAAAAATAAACTAAATGAAAAAAAAAGAATGAAATTAAGAAAAATAAAAAACAAAAAAGCAAGGAAAGAGAAAAGTCAGACAAAAACAAACGTGCAAATAAACAAAAAAGATCAGAAATTAAAATTTTAAATAAAGACAGAAGATAACTTATAAATAAAACAATATTAATACAGTAAAGAAAAATGAGAAGTAAAGAAACTAAAATAAACAAAGCAATGATATGGGAATTAAAAAAAAGCTGCCAAAACAATAAATGAAAGAAAGAAACAAAAAATATTTAGTTTTAAAAATGTTAAAGAAAAGAAAGTAAAAAAAACAAGGGAGAGAAAAAAATAAAAAGAAGAATTTTATTAAAAATTTTAGAAGAATTTGTGAAATAACAAAGAAAGAGAGAAACGACCATAAAAAAAAAAAATTAAAACCAAAAATGCAGGATGACAAAAAAAAGCCAAATAAAGCAAAATCAATATATAAGGAAAATTTAAAAAGAAAAACAAAAGATACAGAAAATATAAAAGTAACGAAATGAAAAAGGAAATATTTAAATATTGACAAAAAAAGACATCAAAAGCAAGAGAGGGACAAAAAGAAAGAAAAGAAATAAGGAAATAAAAACACACAAAAAAAGAAAACCACAAATCAAACAAAAGAGACTAAACACACACACACACACACACACACACGTTTATGAACGTGCTGAATGGGGACCTGCTGGAATTCTCCGTTTATCTGAGGCGGGGTGTTTTTTGGTAAATGTTTCGGAGCGGCCCTTCACCCCGGAGCCTTTTGGGTCGTCTGAGGTCGGGCTCGTACCCGCTGAGACCCACCATTAATATTCATCACAGATTTGTGCACTCGCTTTAGCTTCTGAAGACTGAAATTAATTAGGCGGCAGGAAATGTTTAATTAGCTGCCTGCATTAACATGCTGATACGATTGGGGGGAAGGGGGGGGGGGGGTCGACCGTCCGGCGGTAACGAGGGACGAGACGAGCGGACAGAAGGGCCGCAGCTGTTTCGTAGCGTCCGTCGTCCTTGCGTCCCTGTACCGACACGCTCGGGTGCGTTTAACGACAAAGAGCGCGACGCTCGACTTTTTGTGGAGTCCGAAAGGGGTCAAAACGGCGTGAGAAGATTTAAACCCCCTTTTAAACGTTTTTAAATAACGTTGCTTTTCCAGTACATTTGTGTTTTTGTTACTTAAAGCGTGATTAATAAAATCTTACAGTCTTACAATCCAAGAAATCGTGGGTTAAGGACCTTGTGCTTAAGGAACCCAACTGTGGCAGCTCGGCAGAGGCGGGATTCGAACCCTGGACCGTGAGATCCAGTACTGCTAGGCTACCACAGAACCAATTATTATTTCCTCTCATACCCATAACTGGTTTAATCATGATTTGGTCCTAACCAGAGAAGTCGTGTCCTCGTTTGAGGAGCATTTCCTCTGGGAATTGCCTTGCCGCTGTTACCCGACCGGCTCATTCGTTTCTCTTAAGTGTGGTTTATTGGGTTCTGGAGCTTCGGTGCTGGGTGTAATGGTTTCTACGGCCTCTTTCCAGAACCCTGCGGATCCCTGCAGCCGAAATCCTGAGCTTAATGAGTAGTTCGTCCCACCGACTTAGCGCTTTATCATCAATTCTTTAGTCTGAGCACAAAGGCGTATCAGAGATCGAAATGACTCTGGTTATTAAGGCTGAATAAAAGCTGGGTGGCTTCGTTCTACCGTGACGAGACAAAAGATTCCCTCTGAGCTCTGTTCTGATTGTCTGAGTGGATTTAAAGCACCATCAGTCAGTCGCCGCTCTCCCACAATGGAGTCTTAGCAGGGAACAATAATCAACAGGAACGGCTCGGGTTCGAACAGCGACGCTCACGAGCAACAAAACTCAGACCTCAAAAACTTTTTCACCCGTCTTTACGAGATTTAAGATTTGGACGCGTGTTTAATCCCGGATCGTCTGAGGGATTAGAGCGAGAGGATTAAGATAAGAGCCTAAGAATTCAAATGAGCTTATCTGGGAAGTCTTATTTATTTATTTTTAAAAATGTGCTGGACACGTGTTTTAAAATAAAACTAAATATCTATAAATATATATATATATATTGTTAAATAAGAATTAATTTCTGCTTTTATGGAACATGACCCATTTTATATATGAATTTTAAAAAATGAATAAATAAAAAATAATTTATAAAAAAAAAAATAATAATAAAAATATATATATATATATATATATATATAATTTTTTAAATATAAATAAATATATAATAATATTACTATATAAATATATCAAAATATATATTTATTTATTTACTTAAATTAAAAATTAATATATATTTATTTATTTTGTTAAAATTTACTCACTATATATATATATATATATATATATATATATATATATCTTTATATATCGCTTTATTTATTTATTTATATAAAGTAAGTAAATTAAATAGGGTTTATAAAATA